>CAUYSK010052906.1:0-30925 GCA_963575035.1 Avahi laniger
ATGGTGGTGCATGCCTGTAGTCCCAGCTACTCGGGAGGCTGAGGCAGAAGGATCGCTTGAGCCCAGGAGTCTGAGGTTGCTGTGAGCTAGGCTGACGCCATGGCATTCTAGCCTGGGCGACAGAGTAAAACTGTCTCAAAAAAACAAATAACAAAAAAAATCTTGTTATTTTGAGACAGAGTCTCACTCTGTCGCCCAGGCTAGAGTGTTATCAGCCTAACTCATTGCAACCTCAGACTCCTGGGCTAGGCAAGGGATCCTCCTTGCCTTAGCCTACTGAGTAGGCGGCACTATAGATACTCCCTATCACACTCAACTAATTTTTCTATTTTTAGTAGAGACGGGGTCTCATTCTTGCTCAGGCTGGTCTTGAACTCCTGGCCTCAAGCGAGCCACCTACCTCAGCCTCCCAGAGTGCTAGGATTACAGGCGTGAGCCACTGCACCAAGCCTAGGGAATAAATCCTGATAGAAACTTTTAGTCACATCTCAATTGTGCTACAGAATGTGAAAGGGAAGAATCTCTGTAAAAAGAGTGAAAATGTGTGGGAGCCCTGAGCAGGCTAATAATTTACCCTTCAAACCCGTGTTCTCTAAATGCTTTCTTCATAGTCATGCTGGTGGGGGGGCAGGCATGGTGAAGTGGGGCCCCTAGTGGTTGCTTCAACATCTCTTTTGCTCTCAGAGCAATTCCACTCTGGCCCAAACTCGCACCATTCACAGACTAAAACAAAACTGCAATTAATTTAACCTTCCTTACTTAGATTAGATCAACCATCTGTTGACTGTCAGGCCTGTTTTGGGGGGGGTCTTATTTTTCAACCCACAGGGCCCCTTGCAGAATTCTTTCCAGCCATATTGCCCTTGAGAGAAGTTTTGCTAGATATAATTCCCTTCATCTTATTGTCCCAGGGGTGATTTAGTCCCTCTCAGAGGCTGGTTTCAGGGATGTGCTCAGCTGTTGGTTCTTAATCCAGCTTTGTGAGGGCGTCTAAGGAGACCACCACTCCACCCAGTCTCCCCCAGACTACAGAGGTGGGTCATGGTGGCAGCAGCCAGTAGCATGGGGCCCATGAAGTATAGAAATTGGGACTGCGAAGGCCCCGCTTCATCTCTTGAAGGAGATTCTCTGTTGCAAACTTGAAAATTAAGAGTTTCTTTCTATTAGGGAAATTGGCAGCTTCTTGCAGTTTTAAAACAGCATAGGCCTGGCACGTGGCAGGCATTGCCTATGAGGCATGTGGTGCAGTGTCTACAGAGTGGGCTTTAGACCCACACCTTCTGGTTTCCAATGCTAGTGCTTCCAGCTGTGTGACTTTGGGGAAATTACATAAGCCACTCAACCCCATTTTCCATCTGTAAAATAGAGATTATAATAGTGCTTACTTTATTTGGTTGTTGATACTTTTGAGATGACACTTTTAATGAGATGATACTTTTGAAATGCTAGCACTGGGCATGGCTTATTGTGGCAGGTGGAATAGCGGCCCCCAAAGGCGTCTGTATCCTAATCCCCAGGACCTGGGAGTGCATTAGGTTCATGGGCCAGGGAGTGAGGGTGGAAGATGGAATTAAGTTTGCCCACCAGCTGTCCTTGAGATGGGGAGATCATCCTGGGCTATCTCAGTGGCCTGGTATAATCACAGGGGTCCTTACAAATGGCAGAGGAGGCAGGAGAGAGAAAACCGGGCAGATGACAGCCTGAGAAGGTTTTAGCCAAAAGTTGCTGGTTCTGAAGATGGAGGAGGAAGAAATGCAGGTGGCCTTTGGAAGCCAGAAAAGGAGAGGAAACTTTCCAGGAAGAAGCATAGCAGTTCGCTGGCTCCTTGATCTCAGACCCATGTCAGACGTCTGACCTACAGAACACGCATTCGTGTTGTTTTAAGCCACTCGGTTCATAGCAATATGTTACAGGAGCAGCAGGAAACTAATAAACATTTGGTAGGTGCTGAAGAAATACTAACTTTCGATTTTTCCTTTGCAACTGCTCAGATGTTTCTTCTCTCACCCTCTAGAGAGCAGAAATTGTAAATTTATCTGCAATGACCAGAATTACTCCAGGCATATAGTAAATTCTCTAGAATAGATGAGTAAACAAACTAATATGAAAATCTTGTTAAACTAGCATTGGTAGCGTTCCTAACACATGATGATGTAAGAGGCTGAGTAATAGCCCCCACAGACGTCCATGTCCTAGTCCTTGGAATTTGTGAATATGTCACCTCACATGTGATTAACTTAAGGGTCTTGAGATAGAGTGATGGTCAATCTCATGTGTCAACTGACTGGGTTAAGGGATACCCAGACAGCTGGGAAAACATTTCTGGGTGTGTCTGTGAGGGTGTTTCTGGGGGAGATCAGCATTAAGCTAGTAGACTGAGCAAAGAAGCTTTGCTCTCACCAGCGTGGACAGGTGTCAGCCAATCCCTGAGGGCCCGAGTGGAACAAAATTCACTTTCTCTTCCGGAGTGGGACCATCCACCCTCTCCTGCCCTTGGACATCGGAGCTCCTGATTCTTGAGCCTTTTGAGTCCCAGACTTCCTGGAAGTGACATTGTCAGCTTCCCTGGAGGGGTGGTCCTGGCCGTGTAAGTCCTGAAGCCGGTTCCCGGAATAACGCCCTCTTATCCACCTCTGAGAATCCTGTTGCTTCTTTCTCTCTGGAGAACCCTAATACAGATAGTGTCAGTTTTCTCCTGCTGTGTAACACTATCGCAAACTTAGCACCTTAAAAGAACATGTGTTAACCAACCTGGATTATCTGGGTGGGCCAACGTAATCATAAGTGTTTTTATAAAATGGAGATGGAAGAGTCAGAGTCAGAAAAGCGACACAGTGACACAAGCGGAGAATGGAAGGTGCCACCCGCCGGCTTTGAAGATGAAGGCAGGCTCCCTGGGTGGGGGGATGCAGGCAGCCCCTGGAAGCTTCAGAGACAAGAGAAAGACTCTTCCCTGGAGCCTGCGGGAGGAACCAGCCCTGCTAATGCCGTGATGTTAGCCCGGTGAGACTGATTTCAGAATTCTGACCTCCAGACTGCAAGTGAATAAATTTGTGTTGTTTAAACCACTAAGTTTGTGGTATTCCGTTATAATATCAGTAGAAAACGAGTACAGCCAGGCACAGGAGAAGGGCTTCCTGCTGCGTAGACATCTGTAAGGTGGTGGATTTTGCCCATTTTCGGAGGGGGAACTAAGACTGTATTAGTTATATATGACTGCATTACAATGTCACTGCAAACCTAGCAGCTGAAACAAACTCACATTTGCTATCTTATAATTTCTGTGTGTCTAGGGTCTGGGCACATTGTGGCTGGGCCCCCTGCTCCAGGGTGCCACAGAGCTGCAGTCGAGGTGTTGGCTGGGGCTGGGCTCTCATCTGAGGTTTGCCTGGGGAGGTGATCTGCTTCCGTGCTCACGGGGTTGGCAGTTCTTTGCAGGCTGATGGAGGCTGGAGCTGCCCTCGGTCCACTGCCATGTGGCCCTCTCGCTGGACAGCTTACAAGGTGTCACTTGCTTCTTCAGACCCAGCACGACAGAGGTGACAGTCTTTTCTAATGCAGTCATGCATGTCCTGTCACAAATCATAGGCCTGCCCACACACAAGGGGAGGGAGCATGAGAGTATGAATATCAGCTCACAGGACCACCCCAGGGTCTATCTGCCATGGCGACCCAGAGAGGGTAAGAGGTGGAAGCAGGAATTCTGTGGCTCTAGAGTGACAGTGTGATGCAGGGATCAAGGACATTGGCTCAGGAGACTGTACTTTGGGTCATATTCAAACTATGGTATTTCCTGGCCTTGAGAAAATTACTTAGCTTTCTGAGCCTTGGTTTCCTCATCTGTGAAATGGGTATGATAGAGCACCAGCCTCATACGACTGTTCTGAGGCTTCCATTTGCCGAGTGCAAATGATTCAGCTCTCAGGAGGCCCTCTGTCAATGTCGCTCATGTTCACTGTGTTCCCACAAGTTCTCGCTTTGTTTTGTACTGCGGGGTGTCTGTAGTTACAGATGCCAGGAAGCGGTTTGGTGTGCAGCAGAGAAGGCTCTTGTCTCCCACTGTCCATCCTTCCTTTTTCCCTTTGATCGCGAAATCCCCTACTTGCGGCTGGGACATGGGCATCCAGCTAAAATCACTTTTCTTAACTTTACTTGCAGCAAGGATGACCATGTGACCAAATTTTGGTTGAGGGGGTGAGTGTAGAGCCCTTAAAAGGAGCCCTCCCCTCATTCCATCTTCCTGCCAGCAGGCATGTGACGGCAGCACGCTCTGACCCGGGTCACGGTGACAGCAGAGAATGACATGAAGGTGCCCTGCTTCCCGACTGTCTGCCCGGGCTCTGCAGCAGCGAAAACTGCTTCCTTTTGAAGTCACAGTACTCCAGGTCGCCTGTTAAAATACCTTGTCTGGATCCTATTTAACACACGGTGGTCACTGGCCTCGGCAGTGAAGAGCGTCACTCCAGCAGGATGAGGGACGGATGGAATGGCCCCTGCTTGGAACCACGTGCGGATCCTGTCTGAGCCTGGATTCCCAGGACGCTGAGCCCCAGACGAAGGCTGTCGTGTGAGGACTTGACTGGGGGTGCAGTCTGGGGGCAGCACGTACAGTTGGCTGGAGGGGCGCACTGGCCCCAGCAGGTGACTGCTTACCTGATCGCCTCCAGTCGTTCCACGAGAATCATTTCAGAGCGATCACTCAAGCGAGAGAGAGCAGAGCAATTTTCCATGGCTCTCCACCCTGTTGGCTAACGGTTAGCCCATTTGCTATTAACTCCTCACATTTCTAGCAGTGCGTGCGCCTGGCACAAGTAGGCTTCCTGTGGCATCCTGAGCCCAATGCTGACCGAGGTCGCTGCCGCTGGGAGCTGCACAGAGCCTGTGCAGACCTGGTTGCTGCAGACCTGGCTGCTGCAGCCCCGGCTGAAATCAGAGACAGGTGAGGCCAAGAGGGTCTGAGGTGGGGCGTGGGAGGGCCCCAGGGAGCCATCAGAGGCTGTGGGCCAGCCTGCCAAAGCCTTCCTCCTTCTGCCATCCTCACTTTCACCCGAAATTAAGGTCCAGCAGTGCTGGCAACAGGGCTGCCCTCTCTCTGAAGGCCCTGGGGGAGGAGCCCTCCTGCCTCTTCCTGCTCCTAGTGGCTCCAGGTGTTCTTGGACAGTGGCCACGTCACTCCAGTTTCTGTCTCCATCCCCGTGTGACCTCCCCTGTCTCTGTGTCTATGTGTCATCTCCTTTTCTGTCTCTTACAAGGACCTGTCATTGGCTGTAGAGCCCACTTAATCCAGCATGCTCTCATCTTGAGGCGCTTTCCTTAATTACATCGGCAAAGACCCTGTTCCAAATAAGTTCACATTCTGAGATTCTGGGTGTACATACCTCTTGGAGACCACCATTCAACCTACTACATCCACATTTTAAAAATTCAACTGCACATTTTCCGTTTTAAGGGTCTGAAACCTAACACCAGCTGCTCACATGAAACAGGGGCAGACGTGAGTCTGGGAAGGACAGGAGTAGCTGACCTCAGACGCGATCAGGCAACATCCTTGTCTCTGCTTCTCTCTGCCGCATTTCTCTGTGCCTGCGGCCCCTGACCCCTGGACTGCAGCCTGGTATTGGTCCGTGGCCCATTAGGAACTGAGCCGTGCTTCACTGCCTGAGCTCTGTCCCCCCAATCCCCTTCCCCCGCCCCGTCCACAGAAAAATTGTTGGGCTGCGCGGTGGGAGCAGGAGGTGAGCAGAGAGCAAGCGAAGCTTTATCTATATTTACAGCCGCTCCCCATTGCTCGCATCACCGCCTGAGCTCCGCATCCCCCCGCCATCCGTGGAAAAATTGTCCTCCATGAAACTGGTCCCTGGTGCCAAAAAAGTTGGGGACCACTGCTCTACGCCCTGGCCCTTTTCTCTCCGTGTTGCTGAGCCTCCCCCAGGCAGGAGGGAAGAGCAGAGCCGCAGGCCACTGCTAGCTCTGGCTGAGCCAGGCAGAAAGGAAAGAGACGGATTTTCTCTCGAGGTGACTCTATATGACAGCGAGGGCTCTAACTGGCCAAGCTTGGGTCCCATGTTTATCTCAGGACCTGCCCTGTAGCCAGGGGGATGGGGACCGGGATTTGGCCTGTGGGGACCTCCGAAGGAGGGGAAGGACAGTCTGCAGAGGAACGGCTGCTGCTCCCGGAAGAGTGGGCTGCAGGAAGTCTGGAGGGCGGTGATCCCCACAGCCATCCCCTTAGTGCTCAAGACACCACGGTCCATCTCCCGACTCCCGGCCGCTCCACACAGCGTGCTCTTCCCCAGGTCCTCTCTGTCCTCTCTGTCACACTGTGCCTGGCACCTGCTGTTGCCTCTGCCTGAGAGGGCTTGTTCGGGAAGCATCACTGCCCTGCCCCTGCCCATGCCCCAGCCCCGGCTGAGCTGGTCAGCCCCTTATGCCCCCCCAACCTGCCTGTGCCCAGCGATCGCTGCGCTTATTGTTTTGTGCCCTCGTGACCCGAGCGTCTCCATCACCGGACGGGCGTTCGCTGAGCCCAGGCACCAGACCTCGTCATCCGTGCAGAGAGCAGGAGCTCGGGCGGTGTGCGCTGAGTGAAGGAATGGGTGAATGAAGGCAGCCTTGGGCGAGCCGGGAGAGAACCGCAGCAGGAGGTGTGGGGTGGCTGGGAGGCTGCACCCATTTCCCACAGCTGCTGAAACACGTCTCCACAAATTGGTGACTCAGAGCAGTAGGAATTTATCCGCTCACAGCTCTGGAGGCCAGAAGTCTGAAATCACGGTGTCTGCAGGGTCAGCTCCTTCCGGAGGTGCTGAGGGAAACCCGTCCCACGATGGCGGGGGCCTTGCTGCTCCGGGCTGTGGCTGCGTCACTCCGCTCTCTGCCTCCTCACCGCATGGCCTTCTCCTCTCTGTGTGCTCTCACCTGGCCTTCCCGCAAGGACAGTAGTCGTTGGATTCAGGGCCCACCCCAAGCCAGTGCAACATTTACAAAGACCCTGTTGCCAAGTAAGTTCGTATTCTGAGGATCCGGGTGGACATGAATTTTGGAGTGGGGGTCATTGCTCAGTACAGTCTAGAGGCCTCTGCCCACTTCTCAGGATGCCTCCTGAGGCCTGACCCCTCTCCTGCCTCCTCCCAGCTCTGCGATGATCTCCCAAACAAGCTACTTACCCCCGAGCCTTGTCTCAGTCTGTGCTTTTGGGGGCACCCAAACTAAGACAGTGGTAGGATGTACACCGGCTTTAGATCTCTTCTTAATGCTAGCCGGCGGGGCCACCTTGCTCCCACCCAGCAGCTGAGTCATCACCCAAAAGCCACAGACCAGAGACTTTAAGAATCACAGCCAACCTAACGGGATGGGAATCGTCGCTGTCCCTACTTCACGGGCAAGGGCACTAAGGTCCAGACTTATCGTATCACTTGCCCAAGGTCACACAGCTAAGGAGTGACAGAGCCAGGTTTGAGTCCAAGCCACTCGCCTCCAGAGCCCATGGGCCTGCCCTCTGCGTCTGCAGGGACTGTGGTGGTCTCCTGATCCGCAGTGTCCTGGAGCCACCGAACGCCTTGACCTGCTGCCACGGCCACCCGTCTCTGCCTCGAGCTCAGCAGATGTCACGGCTGAAGACCAGATTCTTGCAGGTGTCCATGACAGGCGAAGATCAGAGAAGAAGGGTTATTCCTCTTCACCCTTTTTCTTTCTTTTTTCAATTTAAAAAGGTATTTATTGAATTGCCAGATAATAATTGCATGTATTTATCTTGTACAATGTGATGTTTTAATACATGTATATATCGTAGAAAGAGTAAATCAAGCTAATTAAAATATTCAGCCCCTCACCTATTTATCATTTTTTTATGGTGAGAAAGTTTAAAATCTACTCTTTTAGCAATTATGAAGTATACATTATTACTAACTGTCATCACTACGCTGTGCATAGATACCGGAACCGTTCGTTCCACCTAATTGAAACTTTGTACTTTTTTGACCAACATCTCCCTCTTCCCCATCCCCTGCCCCCAGCCTCTGATAACCATGGTTCTACTCTCTGCTTCTGTGAGTTTAATGTTTTTAGACCTCACATATAAACGAGCGCACGCAGTATCTGTCCTTCTGTGTCTGGCTCATTTCACGTGGCGTAATGTCCTCCAGGTTCATCCTTGCTGTCACAAATGACAGGATCTCCTTTTTTTAAAGGCTGAATGGTCTTCCACTGAGTACATCTGCCGCATTTTCTTTATCCACTCATCACTTTTTAGGCGCTTAGGTGACTTGCATGCCTCGGCTTCTGTGAATAGTGCTGCCGTAAATGGCTGAAGCCACACCAATTTCATTTCCTTTGGACCCATACCCAGCAGTGGGATGGCTGCATCATACGATAATTCTGTTTTTAGTCTTTCGAGGAAACTCTTTAAACGGTTTCCCGTAATGGCTGTGCTAATTTACCTTCCCGCCAACAGTGTACAAGGGTTTTTTTTCCTGCACATCCTTGCCAACATTACCTTTCATCTTTTTGATAAGAGTTTTCACACTTTTTCTTAAAGTAAATGGTGAGTTTGAAAAGGTGCTCTTGACCTAGTAAGGATCTTTTGTACATAGAGCAGGGCTCAGATCAAGAAACCTCAAATCCGGGCATTCACACCCTCCTGTCTGGCCCACGTTGGGTTTTGACTTGTTCCTGCTTGCTCAGCTGACCAGGGCAGGGTTGGAGGGGACGAGGAAAGGAGGGGGCAAGGAGGGCTGATTGGTGGCTAGGGGACCGGGAAGGAGAGGAGAGAGAGGAGGAGAGAATGGCAATTGTCATTGGACTTTGGAGACAGATGAGCAAAGAGCATACCTTATTCTGTTTGTGCAGCAATCTTCCCTTTATTGCTTCTTTAGAATGTCCTTCAGAAGAGGTTGGCATTGCTGGTCAATGGATTGGAGTCAGATTTGTGCTTTTCTTGGTGATGACTTGGTGCTGAGACGGCCTTGTAGAAATTAAAACTCGATAGGTTGCCAACATCAGAAGGCTCACTGTGAGCTAGCCTGAAAGTATAAAATGTATTGGTTCAATCACTGGAAAGCTCAGAGACAGAGCCGGCTTCAGGATCATTCGATGTGGAGTCCACATTTCATCAGATGGAAGTTTGGTTTCTTTGTGATTCCTTTGGTTCTGCCAGTCTCTGGGTGTCACTTGTCGAGCTTGTCCTCAGGGTGGCTTCCTCCAGGGAAGCCAGGGGGCTGCCAGGGGCTCCCAGAGCTATGTGCTTTCTCCCTCGCATCTGGGGGAGAGAAAAGCCTTCTCTTTGCTTAGTCACCATGCAGGAACCCCAAGCCTTATCATGATTGGACTAAGTCAGGTCACTCGGCCACCTACAGCCAGTAAATGTGGCTGGGAGATGGTAGGAATTCTTCACTTGGCTCAGTCTTTATCAAATCACGTGGCTTCTGTGCAGTGGGGCTTGGGGAGGTGGGCACATCCGGCTTCCTGAGCTCAAATGTGCCTTTATGTAAATCAGGAAAAGGTACCACATGGAAATACAACGACTTGTCCTTTACTTTGAGGGGATGTCCCAGCATACCCTAGACCACTGAACCTTTTCTCAAAACTTCACCTATACGGCAGTTCCCACCCTTTGGAGCTCATGCATGTTAACAAGGAATCGGGTCCATTGAACTCGATGTTATCAATATGGGGGCCGAGGAAAAAGCTGCAGATGTATACTGTTGCCCATCCCGTGTGAATGCATGCTGTTTTTGATCGCCTTCCCTAATGGATGTAAACAATAAAGCATTCTGCACATCGATAGCAACAAAGTACACATCAGACGTGCTGTTAAATCTGCTCTAGTAAAGATACAAAGTCTGGCAGTGCAGCCGCAAGTGGGGCCGTTAATTTACTAAATTTGTGGTAATTCACTGTTGTCTGCCATGATCCATGCAGAGGCCAGGCTGGTGAATTAAATGGGGATATGAGAGGGGCAAGCTTCTCTTTATTCTTTAAGTCTTTTAAGGTGGTACTAGTCCCCCTGTATGTGAAATTGATTTTGATTTACTATCTTGGCCAAGAGCAGGCGCTGTTTCAGGGACTTTTCCTAGGATGTAGTAACAATAGTTACTTTTCAGTGTCACCTTGGACCAGGTATCCAACAGTTCTCAAAAGATCTGGGCATTTCCTTTCCTCTGTATATAATTAGCCAAAAAAGGGGGAAAAAAGTCCAGAGGTTCTTTTTGGGAAGGTCTCAGGGAATCATTTTTGTTTGCCCTCCAGTATTACATGTCTTTCCTCATGGGAACTTGGCTCTTTTACAATCAATAGATTCCGGAGAATTCATTCTTAAAAATGGGCAAGGGATTAAGATTTTCCATTGGGGTGGCTGACATCAGATGTATTCTCATTTATTTTTTTTAAAGTTTTTTATTTGATACATAATAGATGTACATATTTTGGGGGTACATAATTTAATGCATTCATAATATTTGTAAAGATTAAATCAGTATAATTGGGATACCTGTCACCTTAAATATTTCTTTTCTTTATGCTAGAAACATTCAAATTATTGTCTTCCAGCTATTTTGAAATATGTAATAGATTATTGTAAATTATAGTCACCCTACTGATCTATCAAAAACTAGGTTTTATTTCTTCTATCAAACTGTATATTTGTACTCATAAATCAACCTCTCTTCACTCCTCTTTCTCCCCTGCCCTTTCCAGTCTCTGGTAAGCACCAATCCACTTTCTATCTTCATGAGACCCATTTTTTAAGCTCCCACATGTGAATGACAACATGCAATATTTGGCTTTCTCTGCTTGGTTTATTAGTTAATGTAATGACCTCCAGTTCCTTCTGTGTTGCTACAAATGACAGGATTTCATTCTTTTTTATGACTGAATAATATTCCATGGTGTATATGTGCCACATTTTCTTTATCCATTCATCCATTGATGGGCACTTAGGTTGATTACATATTTTTGCTATTGTGAATAGTGCTGCAATAAACATGGAAGTGCTGATATCTCTTTGATTTATTGATTTTCTTTCTTTTGAATATATACCTAGAAGTGGAATTGCTAGATCATATGGTAGTCCTATTTTTAGTTTTTTGAGGAACCTCCATAAAGTTTTTCATAGTGGCTGTACTAATTTACATTTCCACCAACAGTATACAAGTGTTCCTCTTTCTCCAGCATCTACGATTCCCTGTCTTTTTAATAAAAGCCATTTTAACTGGGTCAAGATGATATTTCATTGTGGTTTTTATTTGCATTTCTCTGATGATTAGTAGTGTTAAGCATTTTTTTTATACCTGTTGGCCATCTTATCTCTTCTTCTGAGAAATGTCTGTTCAGATCTTTTGCCCATTTCTAACTGGATTATTTGTTTTTCTGATAGTGAGCTGTTTGAGCTCCTTATATATTCTGGTTATTAATCCATTGTCAGATAGATGGCTTGCAAATATTTTCTCTCATTCTGTGAGTTGTCTCTGCAAGTAGTTGATTATTTCCTTTGCCGTGCAGAATCTTTTTAGCTTGATATAACCACATTTGTCTATTTTGGCTTTGACTGCATGTTCTTTTGAGATTTTACATGAAAAATCTTTGCCCAGATCAATCTCCTGGAGTGTTTCTACAATGTTTTCTTCTAGTAGTTTCAGGTTTTAGATTTAAGTCCTTAATCCACATTGATTTGATTTTTTGCATATGGTGAGAGAGCAGGGTCTAAGTTTCTTTCTTCTGCATATGGATATCCAGTTTTCCCAGCATCATTTATTGGAGAGACTGTCTTTTCCCCATTGTATGTTCTTGGCACCTTTGTTGAATGGTTGGCTATAAATCCATGGATTTATATCTGGGTTACCTATCCTGTTCCACAAATAGACCTAACTGACATTTACAGAAAACTTCACCCAACTGCTACTGAATGCACATTTTTTTTACATTAGGACATGGAACATTCTCCGGAATAGACCATGTCTTAGGCCACAAAACAAGTCTCAACAAATTCAAAGAAGTAGAAATCATATCAAGTATTTCTTCTGACCACAATGGAATAAAATTAGAAATCAATAACAAGAGGAAACTCAGAAAATACGCAAATACATGGAAACTAAACATGTTCCTGAACAACAATGAGTCAATGAGGAAATTAAGAAAGAAACTAAAAAATTCTTGAAACAATGAAAATGAAAATACAACATATTAAAATCTATGGGACACGGAAAAAGCAGTACTAAGAGGGAAATTTATAGTAATGAATTTCTATATCAAAAAAGTAGAAAGACTTCAAATAAACAACTTAACGATACACTTCAAGAAACTAGAAAAGCAAAAATGAATGAAACCCAAAATTAGCAGAAGGAGAGAAGTAATAGAGATCAGAGCAGAAATAAATGAAATTGAGACTGAAAAACAATACGGAACATCAACAGAACTACAAAGTTGGTTCTTTGAAATGATAAACAAAATCGACAAACCTTTAGCTAGGCTAATTAAATAAAATGGAAAGAAGATCTAAATAAATAACACCAGAAACAGGAAAGTAGACATGACAACTGAGACCACAGAAAGACAAAAAATCACTAGAGACTATTATGAACAACTATGTGGCAACAAATTGGAAAACCTAGAAGAAATGGATAAATTCCTGGCCACATACAACCTACCAAGATCAAACCATGAAGAAATAGAAAAGCTCAACAAACCAGTAATGAGTAATGAGTTCAAAGCTGTATTAAAAAGTCCTCCATCAAAGAAAAGCCTGGAACCTGATGGCTTCACTGATTAATTCTAACAAACATTTAAAGAAGAAATAATAAGTGTTCCTATCTCTCCGCATCCATGCCAACATTTATTGTTTTGGGACTTTTTGATAAAGGCCAGTCTCACTGGAGATAAGTGATACCTCATTGTGGTTTTGATTTGCATTTCCCTGATGTTCAGAGATGTTGAACATTTTTTCATATGTTTTTTTGGCCATTATTCTGTCTTCTTTTGAAAAGTTTCTGTTTGGTCCTTTGCCCGCTTTTTGATAGGGTTGTTTGATTTTTTCTTGTTGATTTTCCTGAGTTCTAAGTAGATTCTAGTTATCAGCCCTCTATCGGATTTGTAGCATGCAAAAATTTTCCCCCATTCTGTAGGTTGTCTGTTTGCTCTTGTGACAGTTTCTTGGGCTGTGCAGAAGCTTTTTAAATTGATCAGGTTCCATTTATTTATTTTGGTAATTGCTGTGATTGCCTTTGGAGTCTTCTTCATAAATTCTTTGTCTAGGCCAATGTCTAGAAGAGTATTTCCAACATCTTCCTCTAGAATTCTAATAGTTTCACTCCTTAGGTTTAAATCTGTTACCCAGCGTGAGTTGATTTTTGGGAGAGGTGAAAGGTGTGGATTCTGCTTCAGTCTTCTACATGTGGCCATCCAGTTTTCCCAGCAGCATTTATTGAATAAGGATTCTTTCCCCCAGTGTATGTTTTTGTCTGCTTTGTCAAAGATTAGATGGCTGTATGAGGATGGTTTTATATCTGGGTTCTCAGTTCTGTTCCTCTGGTCAATGGCTCTATTTTTGTGCCAGTACCAAGCTGTTTTGATTATTACAGCCTTATAATAAAGTCTGAAGTCTGGTAAGTTGATACCCCCCATTTTGTTTTTATTGCCGGTTTCACCACATTTTAGTGATTTGTTGGTTGGGTATACCTTGGCAGCTTAACAGTGTGACCTCTTTCTCCTGGCTACTTCAAATCCTTTTCTGCACAGGAAGGGAACAAAGAAACCAATTTTCTCCTCTCAGAAAGCCTACTTCAAGGGTAGATTTAATAGGACCAATGAAAACATCTTGCTTACTAGCCATGGATCTTAGAGACCACCAAAACTATGTGAGTAGCTTTGAGGGCCATCGAGAACATTATAGCAGTAGGACTGAAGCTGTTATATTAGACTATCTACAAAAATGAGGGAGAGAGGGCATGTTGTTCAGTTTTTACTAATGTAATGCTGGAAAGGTCCACTCTAACATAGGAGGGTACTGCAATTCTCCACCAAAAAGCCTGACTGAATTTGCTCTAGACTTCTCTCAAGTTTGTCCTTACATTTATAATTCAGAGTCAAAAATGCTGGTGTACCTGTGTCTATCTGTGTGTGTGCACAGGCATGTTTAACTTCTCATATTCAAGTCTATTTTTAAAAGTAAGAAATTGTAATATTTTAAGCATGACAACACTTAGAAATTGTACTCTTTTCGTGCTTTTGGCTCAAAAACTAATAAGGTAGGTGGGTATCTGTTAGCACAATTAGAAGCTAGTCTGCTGTAATCTAACCACACACTGGCTGGAGAATAACCATGTTACATTCTCCTCTCTCAAAAATGAAAAAAAGTTTTGTACAGTGAACGTCTTTTCAGACATTTAAAAGGACATGCTAGCACACATATTTTAAAGGATTATTTTCGATAAAAAGGAAAAATTAAAATCTGTTCACTGAAAAACATATTAGAGGCCATAAAAGGTGACTTTGACTTTATTTAGTTGTACAAAAGAATTTACCACACCATTAGGAGACTTAAGTGAAAATAACATGCAATGATATTCCAGTGTATCATGGCATCAGAAAAGAACCATATTCCTCTCCATGCAGACAAAAAGAAGCTTTGCATGCTGTCTTTTGAATGCCGAAGCCAAGAGTGGCATGGCCTTCCTAGGAGCTGAGGTTTAGCCTGAGAGTTTACCTTGGCTCAAATCCCAGGATATGGACTCTCTGGAGGCTAAGGGCAAGATACTGTGTCCAAGAAGCCACGGGAATAAACCAAGGCCTTCTCAGAGGCAGCAGGGCTACACAACCCAAAGGGCTTAGGGTGAGGTTTTGTTGTTCCTAGTGGAATTAGTATCTACCTTATCACAAAAGGAAATGCATTAGGCACGAAGAGCAGCTGTGTGATGTGCTTGACAGAGCATAAGATCCACAGGCAGAAGTGTAGGTTTAACTCTTGACTCTGTTACAGGAGATCTTAGCCAAATCACACGTTGTCACTGGGAAGGCTGCTTCTTTACCTGTATAATGGGAACAATAATCATTAACTCATTTGAAGTGCTTACTACATTCCAGGCACTGGTGCTGTGAGGATCTTGGAGGTGTGCTGCTCCACGAAGGTCTCCCTTCAAGGCTATCTGCTGCAGGGAGGTTTTGTGGGCTGGGAGCCTCCAGCTGCCACACCTTGGGGTCCACTGGTGTTTGTACGGAGGCCATGCTTGCTCCAGGCTGTTCACAATGACTCAGTAGGAGTTCTAGAGTTGGGCTGTTTCTGCCCAGTACAGTGCTCTTCTAGCAGGGAACTTTTTGATTGGACTGGGTCTTTCTCATAATTGCAGTCTTAAACTCTTCCAAACCAACCCTGAATCTGTTCCCCTGCTCACAGGTATCGGAACTGAAGTCTCTTTTCACCTTTTCGGCTCCCTCTTCCTTTATCCTTCACACGAGTTTCTCCCAATAAATCTCTTGCACATCTTATTCCATCTAGGTGTCTGCTTCCTTGATGACCCAAAGTGAATCACATAGCAGGGGATTGACATGATCTTTGCCATGGTTTGGATATGGTTTGCTTGGCCCCACCAAGTCTCAGGCTGAAATGTGATCCCTAACATTGGAGATAGGGCCTGGTGGGATGTGTCTGGATCATGGGGGAATCCATCATGGATGGCTTGGTGCAATTCTCTGTAAAGTAAATTCTCACTCTTAGTTCCTGAGAAAACTGGTTGTTGAGAAAAGCCTGGCACCTCCTCCTCCTCCTCTCTTCTTTTCCCTCTTGCCATGTGATGCCTGCTTTTGTTCACCTTCTCCTGTGAGTGGACGCTTCCTGAGGTCCTCACCAGAAACAAATGATGACACCAAGTTTCTTGTACAGCCTACAAAACCCTGAGCCAAATACACCTCTTTTCTTCTTGAATTACTCAGCCTCAGGCATTCCTTTATAGCAGTACAACTGAATAAGCCAGTCTTAGTCCATTTTCACAAACAAGCCCGTGAAATTAGTATTAGGTTATTAAGTATGAAATGTCAAATTTCCTCAAGTACTAAGTTTGACAGTTGATATCTCTGACATTTCACTTTGACACTTCTTGTTTTATTTTTATTGTGAAGGTACATCCTCATTCTTTCAAATGCCTGGTTTGAATTGTGATTATCTTTCAAAAAATTTTTAGAGCAATTTTTGTTAAACCTAGGATAAGTCAAAACTTCATGTTATTTTCTGTTGTGGAACCAATACTGCTCAGACAGCTTGGAATATCAACAAAGCATTTGGGAAGGATGTGGCTAATGAATGCATGGTACATTGATGGTTTGAGAAGTTCCATTATGGTGATTTTAGTCTTGAAAAGGAGCCATGTGAGCAACCTAGGTGGATAATGATGAACTGAAAGCTATGGTGCAAGTGAATCCATCTCAACCTAGGTGTGAATTAGCAGCAAGGTTACACGTTACCATTCCACATTACATGTTACTATTCCAACAATATTGGACCGTTTGCAACAAATAAGCAAGGTAAAGAAGCTGGATAGATGAGTTCTCCATGAATTAAATGAGTGTCACAAGAGAAATCATCTCGAAGCTTGCCTTTCTTTGCTGTTACAACATAAAGGTGAACCATTGCTACACTATATTGTTACATGTGACGAAAAACAGATTCATTTTGACCATTGCAAGCATTTGGCACAATGGTGGGGTAAAGATGAAGTGCCAAAACATAGTCCAAAACCAAATATACATCAGAAAAAGCTAATGGTGTTTTTAGTGGTCCAGTGCTGGTACTATTCACTATATCCTCATGAATCCTGGTCAACTGATTACAGCAGATGTCTACTGCAACCAGTAGGATGAAATGATGAGGTTGCTTTTGATTAAGCAGCTGAGATTGGTCAACAGAGACAGGCCCATCGTCTTGCAAGACAACACTCAACCACATGTCACACAAACAATGCTGCTCAAACTACAAAGGCTAGACTTGGAAACTCTCTGTCATCCACCATATTCACCAGACCTTGCACCAACTAGCTACCGTTTATTCCAGGCTTTGGAGCACTTCTTGCAAGGAAAAATATTCAATTCTCAACAAGCTGTGGAAAACGCCTTTTGCAATTTTGTCACCACTCGCTCTCCAGGCTTCTTTGCTGTTGGCGTAAATAAGCTACTGTTAAGGTGACAACACTGTGTTGATAGTTAGACGCATACTTTGATTAATTGTACTGCTTCTTGTTTGAAATATAATAAACTAAACTTTTGATTTTAAATCGGACATTTCATATTTAATGAACTAATACTATCTTCATCTTACAAATATGAAAACAAGGGCACAAACAAATTAACTTAAAAATAAAATAGTTCTTATTCTACAAAGGTGTTGTGAAAAGCTAATGAGATAGTATATGTGGAAGGGCTTCATAACTAGTATTTTTATCAGGGTGGGGGAAAAAGCAACAACAGAATATCCAAGCATAGTTTTTTTTTTTCCTTAGTTTTCTACTAATTTCAGGTACTTATGGTAGAAAATTTTGCTTAGCTTCTAAAGGTGCCATGGGAAAGTAATACTGTATCCTTGGCCCACCCTTTATCGCACAGCTTGCTCTATCACTGGGGACAAAAAGGAATGCCATTTGCACATGTGAGTCAAAGTGCTATGACACGCTTGACATGGCATTCTGATCTGTAAAACTGGAGTTCTATTCTCCTAACCTCTTTAATCAGTTTAATGGCCAGCAATTTACTAGTCACTAAGAGAGGCAAAGCTATGGGAAATAAGAACTTTTGCTTTTATTAATGTCCTTCCTAAGCATCCAGGCATCTTAACAAAAATCCTGGCATCCAAATATGTAGTATTCAGTGTGGATGGTCAAAATATTCATTTTTTCACCCTGATCATTGAACCTGATCTGATAAAAGGCTTATTTTCTGTTCTTTCAGTGAAACAGAGGCTATTATTAATTTTTCACACACACCAAATAGTTCAGAATAATTTCTTCCATTTTGCACCTCTGGTACACCACTTTGATGCCCCACTTTGCACCCTAGATACCATCCAGGCTTCCTTGATCTCCAACACTTTTAGTGGTATAGTTACAAAGCCAGCTCAAACAACCATAAAAATAATGTTCTTTTTAGAGACCAGAAAGCAGTGGGGAGAGAATCAGTGTAGAAGAGAAGTTGTGAGCTAGGCACTGTCCTCAAATCCCCAAGGAGAATTGCTCAGACAATTTCTAGCATTGCTTTTACTGAGAGATGGAGAGGAAGGGGTTAAAAAAAGCAAGGGAGAAGAGGACACCCATGGTGGAGCTGGGCTGAGAGTAGCACTGAGAACCGCAAGGTAGAAAAGAGAAGTGCCCCTAAACAGCTTAGCAAGAGAACTGGCAGGGTTTATATGTTATTCTTTAGTTTCTTCTTGAATGTGAATGGTCAGAGAGCAACGAGGATGGGACTGGTTCATTTGTGGACTTTCTAATGGTGCCTCTAAAGGAGGTGTACCAATCAGACCAACTGATGAGTTTGAAATCATTCAGGAGTCAAAAAGCCCATCTCCTCAAGCCCACTGAATATTGGCCTCTAACGGATTCAGCAATGTCAGAGATTCCCAGGGAGCTTAGAAAATTATCAGGGAACAGCACCTCCTCCTCCCTGCTAATTCTGACAGCTTCTGCCCCTGATTGAGATGCATTCTTCTGAATAAAAGTGCCAGCTTGTCTCTCCCGCAGGGGCTGTAGGCAGCAGGAAACCAAGACCCCCAAGTGGGTCTCGGTAGCTTCTCCATTTGTTTTCATTTTGCCACAAGACACTTCTATTTAAACTACTTGGAAGGATATCTCAATAATATCCCTTTGCTGAGCCCCAGAAGACAGGGGATGAGAATCCATCTGCCCTCTTCTCTGCACCCAGTCCTCAATCCTGGTGGACCACATGGAGGTTACCAGGGTCCGTGGCAGAAAGAATTTGTCTTTAGGTTCTTATCAGTTTAACGAATGGGACAGACAGCTACCAAGCGCCGTCTGAGTGACACTGGTAAGTATGCATTTAAGCGATTAGTTCACATCCATTTATCAAAATGAGACCTGATAACAGACCAAATATTATACACACACTCCAAAAAATAAATCTCTGGCTCATCTGCTTTCCGTTCCAAACCAATCTTCCTAAAATCCAAATACTGCATACCCCTTGTGAAGCAGATCTTACTTAATATTTACCAAGATTTGTTTTAAATGAAGCCTTGTCATATTTCCTTGGCCCAAATTGTGCAGGTTATTTTCTGATTATATGATCAGTTAGGTAAATATATTATTAGAAAGGAATGCCTTTTCTCTGCTCCTCATTTCCATAGAGGAATATTCTCCCTACACATGCTCCTGGCTTCTCTCCATCCTTTCACTTATTGCCTTTGGGGAGACAATGTGGCTTAACTGATTGGTTAAATTTGGGAAGAATAACAAACTGTTGGCTCAGATTCACCCTCCTTTCTTGTAGAAGGGGCCTGCCCACTGAGATCACAGCATCCTCAGCTGCTGCTTGCTGGGAGCCCTGCAGGCGCCTGGGGGCAGGGGTGCAGAGGGACAATGCTGCCATACCTGGGAGGGGTACGTCTTCTAAATCAGAGGCTCAGTATTCACAAACCCACGTGGCTAACAGACCCAATCCACAACCACTAACTTAGTCATTATCAGTACTAAGATCACATGTTGGCTTCTCTTTTCCCTTCATTTTCTTCTCAACTTGTTCAGAACCGAGGCTGAAAAGGAGAGATCTTATTTGCTGGGAGCTCCTTGAAGACACAGATAATTATAGTACCAATAGTCTTGTTATGATGTGAATAAATGGCTTTTGTACCCTTTAGAGACAAACTTTCTACTATTATAAAAAGACACAAAACAATATCTCACAAACATGGAAATAAGTGTGTAGGTAAGAGTACAGTAGGAAAATGATCCCTGGCTCAATGTGTTCCAAAAATTTAAAATTAGGCAATACAAAGAAATGCTTTTCCAAGAAACAAATAGAATCACGAGATACTTAAACCATATAACATAATCATTTTTTACAAACTTTACATGAACTTGGTGTTAGATCTGGTAAATACATTCTCATCTCTCACATATATTGTCACACACACACACATACATGCACACTCATTTATTTATTAGCAAGTAAGATTGCTGACAAACAGATAATACCTGTGAAAAAAGCTCTTTGTAAATAGTAAAGTGCTATGGAATACCAAGCTATTAATGCTATTAATGCTATCATTGCTTTTTTGAAATGCTTACATACAAGAAAGATTGAGAAACTGGTAGGAGAAAACTCAATAAAGAATAGCAAATGTTGACCCAATATAGCAAAGGTTGTTTTCCATACCTCTAAGATGTTTATTCTTTGGTGAATTAAAGGTCCACTAATTTTTCTGATAATAAACATATATGCTATCATAATTTGGTGTTTTATAATTATGGTAATTTGTAAGGTTTTAAAATCACACTGTCATACATATGTTTGTTGTGCTATGCATATTTTGTTATGAGGAAACATGTTCATTTTTGGCACATTTTACCACAGATGTGTCTATTAGCAGTATTCCGATCTGTCTGTGTTTGCCAGGCATATTCAGAGAGCGCCAACGATCCTCCTACATGAGATACTTTTATGTTTGTGAGACTTAGACAAAATGAGCCTGGGCCTTAACTTCCTATGATAAAATTGCTGGATATACAACACCCTATTCAGAAGAGAGAGCCCTGTTACCCTGTGTGGCAAAGGTAATTCATGCGTATAATCAAATGTCCTGACACACACAAAAAGGTCACTTCTTTATGTTACCAATTATTTCAAATAGGGCAGACACGAACAGCAGCTGAAAAGTCTCTCAACCAAAAAAATCATAGCTCACCTGAGGCTCAGTTCTAAGAAGGTACCTGCAGAAAGTATACCCTTAAAATCAACTTTTCCAAGCTCTGGAAGTGGCCATACTCCTGAAGTGCTTATGGAATAGAAGTCGTCTTAGCCTCTAATCAATAGAAGGTAGTTCTAGGGGTTTATTCCTCCCCACAGAATACTTGCTTCTTTAAATATGTCTACATGTATATATAATTTATACTGCCCTACTTTCAAAAAGGATTCTAGAGACCAATATGTCTATAGAATTGACTTATGTCAAGTTCCTGGATTATTTTCACCCTTATATCATTTTCTCTAATTGAAAGCTTTTACTAAAATTGGTAATATTGATTATTTTCTTTTGCATGTGTAAACTTTTCTTATAATACTAAGTATTTTATCACAATCTTAGCTATGATTCCATATTTGTTTATCTCATTACATTTATTGATGTACTTGAAGGAGAACAATAATACATTAATTAAACGCTGTGTATAAACAAGTACACGTGTCTGGTGATCTTGCCACTTTGGAAAGATAAACGTGTGTACGTCTACGCATTTGTATGTGTGTGTCTGTGTATATACACACACATTTTTATTCTGAAAATCTTAACTATTCCAAGAAATGTAGATTTATAGAAACAGAAAATCCTGTATCCCATGTGAATTTAATAATTGAATTTTTGTTTTATATTTTAGACTTATGTCCAAATGAGCCACTAATGTCTCCTTCTATCAACCCAGAATAAAATCAGTTTGTGGCCTGTTCAGTCCAATGAGACATGGTTAAATCATATGGGTGATAGATAACTTGGAGATAAAAGACATTAAGGATCACTTCTCCAAGAGTCTCTAAGAGGAAAACAACAATGGAAGAAAAAAGAGTCAGAGGAACAGATGGGCAGGCAGAGTTTTGCTTCCTATGTGACACTGTGCACTTATTATTTGCATGACGACTAGTTTATAAACCCGAATAGTGTTTATAAACTATATCGTCCTAATGGAAATGAAAGCATTAATACAATGAGAGGATTCTCCACTTTCCAGGTTTTAATTAAAATCCCAGGCATTGAGAAGCAAAAGTGCCTTCGTGGAATACAAGTCTAATGAAGTATCTCCTTGCCTACCACAAAGCTGTTTGAGCCCCAGCTTTGCGGTAGCAGCCGTTTGAAAATCTGACCCTCATATAACCAGGAGAGCTCTCTGAAAATTAGAAAAGCATTTTTTCCTCATTTTTTTCAAATAAATATAGTTGCCAGAAAAAATAAATGGCAAATCATAAGTAAAACACACACACACAAACACACACACAGCCTTAGAACATGATATCTTAATTATCTACCTGGAGGACTAGAGGCAAATGTGTTTTTCTACGTGCTAAGTGAAAGACATAAAAGAGAGAGGAAAAGATGTCAGACTGGGAAAGAAGAAATGTGGGAACATGGTAAAGACAATCTACATAAGAGGGGAGAGAGAAAGGGGAAAAAAGAGAAAAGAATTAGAGCAATATCGTACCAACAGAGAAGAACTGAACATTAGTTTTGTTACCAAATGATAAAGAAAAAATATGGAAGTCCTAGGAAGCAACCTGGACTACCATGCCCACCATGTGACTGCCACTCAGACCACACACATTCTTTCTTTCTGCCTCTTAAAAATATCATTTACACATAGCCAAATTAAGGTTGTGGTGAAATTAAACTGCCTTCGCTATAAGTGAGGCAGCAAAAAGGAATAGTGGGCTATATATATAAGTCAAAAAGATTCCCAGCTGCTTTGTTTAGTGACAATTATGATAATGATGATGACATGAAGATGATGATGATTGTTATCATAATGGCATAAATGATGACAGTATATGCAATATATTAAGCACAAATGTTGTGTTAGGCAATGTGCTGGGTGTTTTACAAGGATCATTTCTAACTCGGAACAATTCTGGGAGGTAAGTGTTATTAATATTAACTCCATAAGAATATATACATAGAAATTACCCAAAATTATACAACTATTGAGTGGCAGCCTGTGTTTGAAAGGAGGGCTTTTAAGGAACATATTTTTGTTTTCCTCCTCTGTATCCCCTTAACCTTCCTTTTACCTGTGAGCTGTGCAATGTTATTAGCTGAACTTATTAATGAGATCTACCTAGGATGAGTCCAAATAATAGAACGGGGTTAAATCAACCTCTGCTATTTCTTTTTTTATTATTTCAATAGATTTAGGGGGTACAAGTTGAATTCTGTTACATGTATATATCAATGTCATACAACGGCGAAGTCTGGGCTTTTGGTGTATCTATTACTTTAGTAGTGTACATTGCACTCCATAGGTAATTTTTCATCCTTTACCCTCTCACCATCCCCCATCTGAGTCTCCAGTGTTCATTATACCATTCTGTGTTTCCTTCTGTAGCCAGAGTTTAGCTCCCACTTATAAGTAAGACCATGCAGCATTTATTTTTCTATTCTTAAGTTACTTTACTTTTTATGGTCTCTAGTTCCATCCAAGTTGCTGCAAAAGACATTATTTCATTCTTTCTTATCGCTGAGTAGTACTCCATGGTGTGTATGTATATATGTGTATGTGTGTGCGTGTGTATACACATATACCACATTTTCTTTATCCACTCATCAGTTGATGGACACTTAAGTTGATGCCATACCTTTGTGATTGTGAATTGTGCTGCCATAAGCATATGAGTGCAGGTATCTTTTTTATATAATGATTTCTTTTCTTTTGGGTAGATACTCAATAGTGTGATTGCAGGATCAAATGGTAGATCTACTTTTAGTTCTTGGAGAAATCTCCATACTGATCTCCACAGAGGTTATATTCATTTACATTCCCACTAGCAATGCACTGCACCTTTCACTGCACCTGTGCCAAAATGAAGTGGGGTTTGTTTTTTTTTTGACTTTTTAATAATGGCCATTTTAAATGGAGTAAGATGGTGTCTCCTTGTGGTTTTAATATGCATTTCTCTAATGATTAGTCATGCTAAACACTTTTTCATGTATTTTTGGTCATTTGTATATCTTTTCTGAAAAACACCTGAGAACAGGATTTTTAAAAACGGCATTCTGATTGTCCCTAAAGACTAACACACACATTTTATCTATATATCTCTCTATATAGATATATGTGTATATATATATATACACACACACACACATATTCTCATCCATATTTATATAGGTGCATATGTATGTATTAAGGGGATAGATGTAAGAAGGAACTAACTTTTATTGAATGTTGTTTTTTTCCCAGGCAACTGCTGGCTTCCTCGGGTTTTATTTTATCTCAATTGTGATTTTTTTATCTCAAAATATTAAGGGGATACAAATGTTTCAGGTTACATGGATCACTTTTGCAATGCTTGAGTCCTGACTATAAGTTGCCCATCAATTCTCAAAATGTCTTATAAGATATGAATTTATCGGCCGGGAGCGGTGGCTCACGCCTGTAATCCTAGCACCCTGGGAGGCTGAGGCGGGCAGATTGTTTGAGCTCAGGAGTTCGAAACCAGCTCTGAGCAAGAGCGAGACCCTGTCTCTACTAAAAATAGAAAGAAATTAATTGGACAACTAAAAATATATAGAAAAAATTAGCTGGGCATGGTGGCGCATGCCAGTAGTCCCAGCTACTCGGGAGGCTGAGGCAGGAGGATCGCTTGAGCCCAGGAATTTGAGGTTGCTGTGAGCTAGGCTGACGCCATGGCACTCACTCTAGCCCGGGTAAAAAGTGTGTGTTTCTTTCTCAAAAAAAAAAAAAAAAAAAAGATATAAATTTATCATTCTTTTCTGGCATATGTTGGAAACTGAGGCCATAATTGTTAAGAAGTTTTGCCTAAAATTTACTAGCAAATGGCAGAAGCCATATGTGAATCTAAGTTGGTCTGATTCTAGAATGGTACTAACCAAAAGAAATATAATACAGGTCACATATGTGAATCACATATGTGATTTTAAACTTTCTAGTAGCCACATTTAAAGGAAAGTAAAAAGAAACAGATCCTGGTATACATAGACATGCACATCAGAACCTTAGTTAATCATCACCTTCCCTTGGTTCCTGGGTTGGCCCAGAATCAAGCATTTTATTTTCCTATGTCTCTTGTCACATGGTCCTCCACCTCAGCCTCCTGGGATTACAGGCATGAGCCACCGAACTCAGCCTTTCTATGTCTCTTGGTATCATATGTCTAGACAACTTCATGATGGCTCCAAGCAGTCAAAATGGAGTACAGAGTCAAGTTCTCAGCATCCATCGCTACTGCACTTTCTCAGGATGCACAAACAGATCCAACCCCAGCACATGTCAGGGCAAGTATACCGACAGGGACAGACTCCTCTTTACTGGTCTCAACCCGTGAAAGACATTTCTTTGTGAGCTTATTGAAGAGTTAAAACCCTTCAATCCTGAAATAAAATCCCTATGAGAAATCAGGCTATGAGCAGTGAATATATATATATATATATATATATATATATATATAATATACAACGATTATATTGATTTAAAAATATAGTGTAAAGATTAGGAGCTAGTGCCACAAAGATGTGCAACAATGGTTGTTATGATGATGAGGTTTAATAACACAAGCATTTCTCACTTTAACACTGTATCTGTATTTCTAGAAGTATTCATTTTAAACACCATATGGACATCTTTCTAGAATATAAACATTGGCCCTTCATCTACTTGCAAATTTAAAGTGTCATCTACTGAGTTTTCTTAAAGTGAGGTTTTCATCCTCTAAGAAATATGTAGGCAATGGACGGATTTACCCCAATCACTTGAATTGACTATTGACAAGCAGAGTGTAGATTAATTAATAATTTGTTCATTAATCCAGCATGGTTGTTGAAAGGACTGAAATAGCTAGGCATCCTGAAAGATGACCATAGAAAGACATGGTTTCACACAAATGGCCCAAATAGAAATTTTACCGAAACATAGCCACAGTGAGTTCCATGGCAGACACTATGCATAGAAAGGGATGGTCCTTGCCTTTAAGAAATTCTTCATTTAAAATGGATACATTGATTATAGAAGTATGAAAATGTACAAAATAATAGTAAATAATAATTGCATATTTTTTCATTCTCATATTCTTTGCATATATGTTTTTGGTCAATCTTACTCTAAATATATCTACAGACCATAAAATTGGTGACACATTTTTGCTTTATCGCCCACTCAGCTTTATGAGTCTAATTGGCTATAAATAATGGAAATGAATTTTTAACCCAATACATATTTCCTTAATCAAATCATATCCCTTTATAATATGCTTATGCCATATTTTTTATAAGTCATTTGATAATTTCAATAATTTTTGCTTGATATTGATTTTAATAATCTAATAGGCATTCTTTGGAATTTTTATGATTTTCAAAAATTAACATATTTTTAAAGTGAAGAAACTAGAATTTACTTAACTCCTACTATATATTAGGTATTATGCTAAGTATTTAAGAGATATTATAAATACCATTTTAATCTTTATAGCACCCTATAAGATAGATGTCATTATTCCCATTTTATACTTGAGGAAAATGGGAATCACAACAACCAACTGATCCAAGAATACACAGTGGTAGGTGGTTGAGACAGGCTATAAACCCCAGAATTCTCTGACTTTCATATCCAGAATATTCTTATAATGAGAAAAATGTGATTTTGAGACAAGCTTTGAATAAACTATAAGTGATCAAGTTGAGTAACACTATTTGGTTTAAAAATGAAAGGAGATTTTAAAATAATTAGAATACATTTTCCATGTGATCTTTTTTTTTTTTTTTGAAATGGAGGTTTTGCTCTATTACCTGGGCTAGAGTGCAGGGGTACAATCATAGTTCTCTGAGCTCATTGCAGTCTTGAAGTTCTGGCCTCAAGTGAAACTCCTGCCTCAGCCTTTCAAGTAGCTGGGCGTCAAGGCTTGCACTACCACTCTCAGTGAATTTTTTTATAATTTTTTTTTTTTAGAAACTGGGTCTTGCTGTGTTGCCCAGGTTGGTCTCAAACTCCTGGCCTCAAGTGATCCTCCAGCCTTAGCCTTCAGAGTAGCTGGCATTACGGGCACAAGCCAGTGTGCCCAGGTTCAGTGTTATTCTTAATAAAATTCTATCCTCCCCCCACAAAAAAAATTTCCATTATATGAACAATAATACTATTAGAATAATGACGTGGAAATATACAATAATCAGTTCTATGTATATATTCCAGTTTATTTGTTTAGGCTGCATTCTCATTATTTCATAGTATTTTCTCCTAAATGTTTGAGTTGGGAAGAGGTCGAGAGTTAAATCTGAAGTTCCTGAAGGTGAATCCAAAAGACATTGGTTCTTGAGTGTCTTCCAAAGGGAAGACTGAGCATTAATATGGGCATATGATGGTTGAGGAGCCCAGGGGGATGGCAGGTGATAGAGGCACCACTTTAGAGCAGAAGAGTCAGTAGGTGAGCTAAGAAAAGAAGGAATCATTTGCTGTCTCTTTGGTCCATGTCCAGGATGCATTTTCCATATATGAAAGATAGACTAACAATGCTCAGCTGACACAGATATTACAGGATCAAAAGAAAATAAGTAGAAATCTCAATAGTCATTTTCTGGCTAATAGAAGCTCAGAGTGTTAGTACCTCTCCTTACTCCTGTCTGAAGCTCATCCATGTCTTGATCACTAGGAAATATTCTCTGAGAGTAAGGACAAGTGCAAATACACAAACAGCTATTCAACTCTGGAGTCAGCCTGCCCAGATTGAGAATTCATATCAATCTATGAGATTAGGGTGTCCATTGTCTATAATTAGAGAAAACTGGAAACCGAACCAAGGACCAGGGTGAAGAAGATGGATAGTGTCTTGACAGAGTGGCTTCCTCGTTTTGTTTTCAGTGGTATGAAGTGGCGTGTTTTCTTTCAAAGCAGATGCGCCAGGACAGAACAGAAGCATACATGTTCTCTCTCTTTCACACATTTCAGAAGTTAAATGGGATTTGGTAACCACTCACATATATGTGCCCAAATGAATGCCAAGCTAGTAAATTCCTCGGAGAGTGAGCAATGTCAATAGAACATTTTGCTACAAAAGTTTCACTATGAACAAAACTGCCACTTTCTTAACAACTGTGCCTCTCCAGTTGTGGTTCCCCAGAGGGAAATCAAGCCTAAGCAGCAAAGGTGGGAGGAAGGGACTGAACAGGAGACACATTAAAAGTGAGACCCAGAACAGGTGATGGATATAGATGGCTTTGGGAAAACATTTTCTTCATCTTTCCATTTCACACGTGGGTGGCTTCAACATTTTTACGGACCCTCCCACCCCTGTCCCACCTCCTATAAATGTTTTATGTAATGTCGGCCTATCATTGTGTTGGCGCAACGGACATGACAGGCATGCTGCCAACATTCACCCCGAGAAGGGACTGGCAAGGCCACAGTCCGAGCAAATGGATCAGAATCATGTCAATGCACTTTCCTAAGGTAAACTGGAATAGAAACGTCAGACAACAAGACACCAGATCTGACTTTTTGTGCAGGGCCTGAATCTACTATTGCTCCTGACAGGACTGCGGAGGAATGCCTGTCACAGTTACAGATTCTCTGGTGAGTGGGATGGAGGTAGGAGTGACAGAGCCACCTATCAGCCACACTGGAGATGACTGATGAGCCAGAAAAACCAGGCAGTGAAGCCCAGCCTCTCTCCCCGAATCCATTTGTTATTTCCGGTCTCTCTCCGTCTCTGTCTCTGCCTCTCTCACACTGTGGCTAATCAGTTGTGATGGATGATGGTAAATATTCACTCCGTCCTCAGGCACCCACTTGCATTTACGCTTACTTGTCACCAGGTCTATCACGCATTTCTCAACGAGTCCTTTATACAAATAAGAAAGGAGCCAAACCTCTCCCTAGAACTGTTAATGCAAGAGCTCTGAAGTGTCGAGGAAAAGGCAGGAGAAAAAGACATGATCAAAGGTCTTCATTGTTTTATTGATAAAGAAACAAAAAATGTTTCTAGGAGGACTGCACTGAGTAATCAGGGTTGAATGTTGAAGAGGAAGTTGAAATAAAAACACAATAAAATTAGAGAGCTGAGAGTAGCATGGTTTGGCAAGAGTCTAGCCCTCATCTCTGTGTCCCCATTTGAATTGGATGTAATCACTCTAGTTGGCTCATTAAGGCGGCCCGGCCACCAGTGTGGCTGGTGTTTACATAATCCTGTCATTTGCATGGCGGTATCACTGACCCAATCAAATAAAAATGGACAAATTTTTCATCATATCTCATTTTTATGTACCATCTTCAACAAGTATGAGTCAGTCAGTAAAGCTGTAAAATTAAGACTATAGCTGTGGCTGTGTACACATGCTGAGGCCAGAACATTCAGTGCTTCATGTTGGCTAGGACTCCTCTCTAGAACCAAGCCACATGGTGGATACTCAAAACACTGGACCCAGCATCTGCATGTGAGGCCAAAACAGCCTCACAAGAAACAGCAGCCTGAATATTTTGGTCCTAATAGATTTTGCTGTGCACATGGGGATCATGTTTAATCAGAAGATCGAAGATCTCAGGATGGTGATGTTGCTGAACGTGATAATGGAGATGACGATAAAAATAACCATCATGAAGATGACAACCACAATAAATACAGACTTGCGAAATGTGACGCATAAATGTCTTCTCTTCCTCAATTAACTCCACTAAATTGATTTAAAGGATTCAATGGCTACCTTTCCTAAAAGGACTTCATTTTACACCTCCGAGCCTTACAAACAGGAACTTCCAATAACTAAACTAAATCTGTGTCTCTTTCACAAAATTGCCTTTTTAATAGACACTTCCAGACCAGGACCAGGAGCTGCTATCTGAAGGAAGCTGTCCTACATTAAAAACAGTTGTTCTTCTACTTACACATAAACTTCTTGGTCAGAAATGGACTGTTGAATTAAACATGGGAAAAAGCTTTGGCCATCCTAACTGGCACTACCTCTTTCAGATAATCACATAAAAGTGAGGGACATACACTGATGTTCCTTATGTATATGGAGGCATTGATATTATTACCAAATTATCAAGAATAAACTTTTAAATTTTTATAGTTAAAATCAGTTTAAATCAGGAACAACTTCACATGTATGAATATAATTTTACCTTGCACCAAATTAAAATGTGCAAGTCCTTGTTCCAGAATTTATACCTGTCTACATATAGTTTATGTTCTTGTAATCATAGTATATATCTATTATTATAAAAATGAAACTTGAATTTTAAATAGACAAAGATGCTAGGGATAGGTGGGAGGTGTCCTCCAATGCCTAAGATTATTTCTAAACTATAGTTGCATCATTATCTATAGTATATACAATGCTCGAACGGGTTTTCCTGATAGCTTTTGTACTCTGTTCACTTTGTCAATTTGGCAGCATTAATGCCACTTTAAAAACAATGCATTTTTTTAAAAAATACACTCATTTTATTAGGAAAGTAATATTGGAAAAAATTAATTCAGTACCATAAATTTAAAAAAATGAATGAAATCTTTTGGGGATTGAAATCCTCAGCACCTGACTCTCCCCAGCCTAAAGTTAACATCATCTTCTTTATCCAGCTACAAAATAGATACTGCAAATATTACCCTGACAATAGGTACAAGTGCACAGTTGAAATAACTGGATGATGTTCCCTTTGGTACAGTTATTTAAATTGCTTCAGCAGCCTCATTTTCAGCCTAAATTATTTTGTAGCAATCAACCTTTATAAAAGAAGGAAAAGAACGAACTACGGAGCAAACAATTTGATTACTACCTTATACTCTGATCCATGCTCTTGAGCGCCCTGGAACTCTCATATGAATTGACTCTCTAGATTAAGAAGCCTATTTGGTATTAATCAAGTCACACACACACACACACACACACACACACACACACACACACACACACGCATGCAAATAACATTCCGGCCTTTGATTATCGAATGATTGTCCAATTCTTAATTCAATGGATTATTTATTATTCAGCCCTAAATTTTGCTTCAGTTATACAAAATAC
>CAUYSK010052909.1:0-14955 GCA_963575035.1 Avahi laniger
ACAGGCATGCGCCACCATGCCCGGCTAATTTTTTCTATATATTTTTAGTTGTCCGATTAATTTCTTTCTATTTTTAGTAGAGATGGGGTCTCGCTCTTGCTCAGGCTGGTCTCAAACTCCTGAGCTCAAACAATCCGCCCGCTTCAGCCTCCCAGAGAGCTAGGATTACAGGCGTGAGCCACCACGCCCTGCCTATACACTATGTTTTGTTTGATATGGACCCAAACTCAAATCACAAGCACAACTCTTCTCCAGCCTAGAATAGAGAAATCTTTCACAAGATTTTTCTACCTCAGCTACACTTTATATATAGTAGCAAAAGTAAAGAAAAAAATTCTTACAAAATAGATGCCTAGTCTAACACACAGTCTTATAAAAGTAAATGGTTAAAAACCACAATTTTATAGCTCTTACCCTCAAGTAAAAAGCAAAAATTTGAATTTTCTGAAGGTTTCAGAAAATTTGAATTTTCGAAAGGGACACATACAACCATTAAACATGGCCTAGTATAATAGTTGATGGCACGGGGAAAGTTCATAATGTTGCTAAGTAAAAAGAAAGTAGGCTCCTTAACTGTCTCTATAGTATGATCCTTATTTTAATAAAAAGTATTTGTATATATCTATGTGTAGAAAAAATTCTAGAAGTATACCTGTATATAAGAAGCCTGGTTTAAAAATATTATGTACAGATATTATAAAAATGAATAAAAATAAATTTTATTATCTTTCATTTGCCTTTTTCACACATTGTTGCCATTCAACAATCTAAATGCAATATTTATTTTGCCTTTGTGCTATGCCAGGGGGAATAAATTATTTTGTTAACTCTAAAAATTCTCATTTGCCTATGGTTTAATTTCCTTTAGGCATTAATTCATTTCAGGCTTAGGAATGATGCTAAATAATATGATTAGATGAAGTCCCTACATGATGGCTCTCATTCTATATAATTTTTGCAAAATATAATCAGAAAACCCAAGAAGCCCTTATAATTTAAAAGCATTTTCACTGCCCTTGCAAAAAAGAAAAAAAAGGATTTTCAAGAATCAACATTATTAATGAAGAAAATAACAGGTAAGCAAAGCCTAAGGAGATTTTGGGAGAAAAAAATAGTTGCTGAATCTGATTACATGTTGAATTTGTCAAGGGTCCTGCTATTAGGTATATTGCATAGTGAGAAAAAAAAATGAGGAGGAAAACTTTGGGAATTCTGATGTAAAGAAACATTAACTTTAGAAAAGAGACACACAGACAAAAACTGACAGTTTAACTGAATGCCAGAAAGGGTTTCCTATTAGAAAGAGTCCGTGAATGCTGGACATCTGATATATTTTCTCTCCTTTCTTTAGAAACGTGAATTCTGCTATTATTAAAGATTCATTCCTAGCTATCATCAGCCAAATAGAAACTCCATATGAACAACAACTACTACTGCTATACCATATTTAATGAGTATTTATGTATTAGGACAAACTTTTTGGATTTATTACTTGGGTTAGACTTATTGGACAATTTGCATGTGTGTGTATATAATACTACCTATTACTACTTTATGTGAAAATTTTTTAAATGAGTATTTATGTGCAATTATCCTATTAGCACTTTTCCCCATCTTATTTGAGAATCCATATTCTCAGTGTTTGTAGCTTCTACAGAAATTCTATGTAGCGTTCTTTTGAGGCATGAGAATAAGAAATCTATTCCTTAAGCCCATCATAGCCGAGAGGCACTTACTTTTCTCAGATGAAGGAGTCACAGACACACGGGTGCTTGTGTTTGCTACTGGCTCTGTCGACGGACAGCATAATCCACCATTTCCCATGGAGCAGGAGCAGCAACCTTTATAGATAAAATAGTATGTGAGGATACAGCCCAATCACAACAGAAATGGACAAGTTCAAAAGATGCCAAACAAAACAAAACCCACTCACACACACTTCCCAAGTAGCCTCAGTGAAAATGTTTTTACATGATATCTATCAAAAGGTATTAAAATGTGCTTATATAGAAGTTAACATGAAAAGAGTGCCAGACAAAGGATCAGCTCCTTTACAGTATCATCTCCTTGTATGAGGAAAGGAAAAATGTTTGCATCCATGCTGTTTTATTAGTATCCACTGTACTTTGGGAACTAAAAATTCAAACACTTTCCTAAAAATACAGCTTTTATTTCATCACTCTTTAAAAACATGCACTAATTCAAACTCTTTGGCCTGAATATGAAAGCTCTCTATGACTTGGACTTGCTCTTCCTTATCTAACCACCCCTACTTTTTAACAAAAAGCCTTCCTTTATTTCAGGACAATTCTTTAGGGTCCTCCACAAACCCCATGTTTACTTGGGTCTCTAGGCCTAGGCTGACAAATATGGAATTCCCACTTCTGTTAATTCATCTAAATCCTCTTTTCTTTTGACTTCAGCTCAAAACTCACTTCTGCATATTCAATGTAATCCCTAACAAAATACCGATGACATCTTTCACAGAAACAAAAAATCAATCCTAAAATTCACATGGACCCACAAAAGACCCAGAATAGCCAAAGCAATCTTGAGGGGGGAAAAAAGCTAAAGGCATCACACTACTTGACTTTAAAACATACTACAAAGCTACAGTAACCAAAACTGCATGGTATTGGCATAAAAACAGACATATAGAACAATGGAACAGAATTGAAAGCCCACGAATAAATCTATGCATCTAAAGCCAACTGATTTTTTACAAAGGTGCCAAAAACACACATTGGTGAAAGGACAGTCTCTTCAATAAATGATGCTAGAAAAATTGGATATCTATATGCACTTGAATGAAACTGAACTCTTATCTTTCACCATATACAAAAATCAATGAAAAATGGATTAAAGACTTAAATATAAGACCTGAAACTATGAAATCACTAAAAGAAAGCATAGGGGAACTATTTCATGATATTGGACTAGGCAAGGATTTTTTGGATAATACCTCAAAAAACACAGGCAACAAAAGCAAAAGTAGACAAATGGAATTACACCAAACTAAAAAGCTTCTACACAGCAAAGGAAACAGCAGAATGAAGAGACAACCTACAGAATGGGAGAAAATATTTGCCATCTATACATCTGATAAGGAGTTAATATCAAAATTATATAAGGAACTTTAGCAACTCATCAGCAAAAAAACAACCCAATTAAAAAGGGGCAAAAGACCTTAATAGACATTTCTCAAAAGATGACAGACAAAAGGCCAACAAGCATATGGAAAAATGCCCAACATTACTACTTATCAGGGAAATACAAACCAAAACCACAATGAGGTATCACCTCATACTTGTAAGAATGACTACTATCAAAAAGACAAAAGATAACAAGTGTTAGTGAGGATTTGGAAAAAAGGGAACCTTACGCACTATTGGTGGGAATGTAAAATAGTGTAGACGTTATGAAATACAGTATGCTTCTCAAAAAATTAAAAATAAAACTATCATATGATCTAGCCGTCCCAATATGGGGTATATATCAAAAGAAAATGAAATCAGTAAGTCAAAGAGATATCTGCACTCCCATGTTTATTGCAACACTATTCACAGTAGCCAAGATACAAAATCAACATAAGTGTTCAACAACAGATGAATGGATAAAGAAAAGGCAGTATATATACACAGTGGAATACTATTCAGCCATAAAAAGAATAAAATCTATTTGTAATAACATGGATGTACCTGGAGGACATTATGTTAAGTAAAATAAACCAGACCCAAGACAAATACTGCACATTCTCACTCATAGGCAGAATCTAAAAAAGTTGATTTCATAGAAGTAGTGGATGGACAGTGGTTACCAGAGACCGGGGACAGGGGGCCATGAGGGGAATGGTCGATGGGTACAAAGTTATGAAGTTCTCGTGTTTGCATGCATAGTAGGGAACTACAGTCAACAATAAGATATTGTATATCTCAAAATAGCTAGAAGAAAGGATTTGAATTTCTTATCACAAAGGAATCATAAATGTCTGAGGTGACGGATATGCTAATTTTCCTGATTTGATCATTATATAATGTATACCTATATCAAAATATCACATTGTAACCTATAAATATGTATAATTATTATGCATCAATTAAAAATAAAATTCTTATAAAAATAAATGTCCAATTTTCTGTTCTTTAAACCCTCATTTCTTTCAAGACCTGTCTCCTACTCATCTATAAGATGCAATAAAACAATTACATGCTTTTGTCTTTTTAACTATATACTGCTAAAAATCTCATGGTTTATAGGTAGATTGGTTTACAGAAGTTACACTGACATATCTCTATAATTTTTCCTCCATATAGTCAGAGAACTGCATGCAGTGTCCTTTAAAACATCTCACACATATATAGACATGGTGCTTCTTGACATGAATTAGAATAATAACTTTTGTGATAAACTATTAAAATTTAAATATGCTAGAAAAATGAATAATCCTTAGGCTGTGAGCCTTTCATTGATAATGCACTTAAATTCTTCAGTGATGTTCTTAAAACCAAAAAGATTTCCAAGTATAAAAGGTATGATCTGTAATAAAGTTATTATAAATGCCTTTCTAAATTTAATATAAAGATGCCATCGAAAGGTTAAAATAGAACCACAGAATAATAGAAAATAAAGAGATTATCTGGCCCAGCTCTCTTCTGTTCAGAAACTTGAAAGTTTAAATCAGCTAAGATGAAATTGTTGAGAAAACATATATAAGGGCTGGGCGCAGTGGCTCACACATGTAATCCCAGCACTTTGGGAGGCAAGGCTGGAGGATTGCTTGAGGCCCGGAGTTTGAGACCAGCCTGAACAAGGGCCAAGACCCTGTCTCTACAAAAGAAATAGAAAAATTAGCCAGGCATGATGGTGAGTGCCTCTAGTCCCAGCTACTTGGGAGGCTGAGGCAGGAGGATTGCTTGAGGTTGCAGTGAGCTGTGATAATGCCACTGCATTCTACCCAGGATGACAGAGCAAGACCCTGTCTCAAAAAACCCCACCAAAAAACCCAAAAAATCATACTATATTGTTGATGGAAAAATATAAATATTGTGAAAGTATAATAAAACCTTGCTCTGGAATGATACAGTCCAAATTTATAATAGTGCTTACCTCTAGAGTTAGCAAGAATGGAGTAGGGTACAAAGATTTCAACTTTACTGGTAATTTTTATTTCTTTCAAAAAGGAAAAATGTCTGATGCAAATATGACATGTTAACCTTTATTAATTCTAAATATCCTACCTTATTCCCTTTACTTAATATTATTCTTCACTCAGTCAACAAACATTCAACAAATATTGAATGTTTACTATGTGCTAAGGACTGTGATAACTGGAATACTATATTCAGCTCTGACCATCCTATTTTAAGAGGTACACTGAGAAACTAGAATGTGTCCTTGGTGTCTCATGCATCCAAACTTAGAAGGCTCAAAGTGGAGCTCATTGCCTTCCTCTAACAATCTGTCCTCTCTGAATTCCCCTTCTTAGTTAATAGCCCCATAATTACACATTCATTTAAGCCAGATTCCCAGATGTTATCTTCAGTTTCTTCCTTAGTCCTCACCCAGCTTCCTACCAATTACCAAACTTTGTCAATACAACTTCTCCTGAGTACAGCCCCGCCTGTTCAACCCTCTGCTACTGCCCTAGTACACCCTGGGTCAGGCCCAGCCTATTGTAAAAACTGCTAATATAACCCTTTACTCCCAGGACAAAACTTTCACATTTTAGCATGGCACTTTGTATTTGCTTACTTCCCCAGCTTTCTCTTGACCTCTTCCCCAGATGCACCCTGAGCTCAAGCCTTACTGAACCTCTTACAATTCCCTAAACAGAAAAAATGACCACTCATACTTCATTATCTCTGCCTGAGTTGTAGGACATTATGCATTCCATGATTCTATGCATGGGTAAATAAAGAAAAATGAATAAAATGTCTGAGTGATATATAAAACTATAAAAAGTGGTTACCTCTAGGGAGAAGGACTGAGGGTAAGAGAGGAGAAGACTTTAGCTTTTCTTTTTATAGTCTTTTAGAACAGTATTTGAATTCCTTACTGTAAGGATGTCTTCTTTTTACAATAAAATGTTATAATAGCTAACACATTATACTTACTATGTGCTGGCTTTACATATGTTATATCATTTTATCTACTTGTATTCCTATGAGGTAGGTATTGTCATCAGATATGGAAACTGAGGCACAGGGAACTTGCCCAAGATCAAATAGTAGCAAATCATGGACTTAGGATTTGAACCCAGGTAGTCTGGCTCCAGATCCATGTTTTTAACCACTGCGTTACATACTTCTAGTTTGGGATGGAGGAAGGAAGAGAGGGAGGAAGAAAGGCAATATGAGATAGCAAGATTTGTGGGATTTTATTCCTTTTAAGGTAAAGATATTAAAATGTTTTTTAATCTTCTATCTTGTTTCACTCTCTTTCTTATCCTTTATTTATTGATATTTAGAACAAATAGTTTTGAGATTAACCATCCCTCTACTCCATAGACTTACTAAACAAAATAGGTACCATCATTTATGCTTTCCAGGTTTTTGTTTTTCTGTGAAATCTCCACATGCATATGAATCCAAAGTACGTACTCTATTGCCGAGTTCCCTTCAGGAATTGAAACAAACTCCATAACAACTGTTAATACTCATTAACAAAGTTACTAGGTAGGATCATATTTTCACTTATGCCAAAGATTGGCAAACATTTTCTATAAAAGGCCAGATAATATTTTAGGTTTTGCAGGCTGCTCAGTCTCTGTTGCAATGACTCTGCCATTACAGCATGAAAGTAGCCATAGATAATACATGAATAAGCATGGCTATGTTCCAATAAAATTATGGGCATGAAATTTAAATTTCATATAGTTTTCAAGGTTACAAAATATTTGTGTTCTTTTTTCTTCAACCTTTTAAAAATGTAAAAACCATTCTTAGCCAGTGGGCCATAAAAACAGGTGGTGAGCCAGATTTGGCCTGTGGACTATAGCTCGCCAACACTTGACTTATATTATTAACCTGGGCTCAATTAGGCTTCCTTTAGTTTGTTTTATTGGTGGCGCTTGCCTGAAACAATGTTGTTGAGTTAACAATTGTATATGCTTATAGTTTCCTAGGAAGGGCCTTCTCTCAGTTGTTACTTTTTTCTAAACTCTCAGGTATGAGGAAGTTTTAGGATTTAACCAAAGATCATCCTCACAAAAAAGACTTATACACAAAAAATCTAATGAATGAATTTGCAAGCTTTATAACTATGATTCAAGTTCTTCATTTGGCAGACAGCTATGATATTCAAAATAGTTCAAGGAAGTCCCCTTAAACAAAACATTTAGGATATATGCTATAAAGACATGTAACAGTTTCTTTAAGGATCATACTTGTTTCTGGGATAGAGCTTGTAAAAAGTTCTGGTTCATTTACTGGTGTTGGACTCCCTTCAAAAGCAGTGTTTCCAGGCTCTGCTGCTTTGTGGCTCTGAGACTGGTCGAAACCTTCATAGCTTCCTGCTTGGGTGGTGTGGTTCATGCACATGAGTGATACCCCGGCTATCAGAAGGCTGCAGAACAGGGTTACTGCTGTGGTGATCATCTGTTGTGAGAAAAAGTCGTTAGGCCACTTTCACAACCCCATCTTGAAAATCATAGTAGAGTACGTTAAGGGAACTTTTTTAATAGAAAATACATCTCCACAGCTTCAAATTCTCTAGAACAGTGGTTCTTTAAACAGGGTAAGCATATGTAAAGAATCTAAGTTACTTGTAGAGAAATTACAGTTTGCTTGTAATCATATAAGTTTTCTAGATGCTTCTTTCATTGTACAGCAATTGGTTACCAATACAGTCATTAGTTTCCTTTACAAGTAAGCTAAATGATTTCTTACAGACCTTTACTTCTAAGTTTTTGCTCACTTTAATATGTAGTTCAAGAGTATTTCAGTCAACTAGAGACTTTTTTTTATGGCAACAATACTAAACATAAATAATTATAGTTAATATTTATCGAGTACTAACTAGTTGCCAACACTAGCCTCAGTCTTTTATGTGTACAATCGCATTTATTCTCACAAAAACTCCAGAAAACTCAAAATTGCAAAACAGAAAAAAAAAGGGCAAGGAATCAAAATTATTTGGAGAGGTTTTTTTAAACATACACATCTTTGGGCCCTAGCCCTAAAGAATTCAGCAGGTTCTGCAAGCTTCCTACTCCATAGCTTTTCCAGCACACTTTTCCCTAGACAATTTTTGTTCTGAAATTTATATTTATGATAGGATTAAGAGGCAAGAATTTGACCTTTATTATTACTGCTAACTTATTAAATGGCTTTAAATTAACCACTCTTTCCTCCAGTAGTGAAAACGTAACTCATAACTGTGTTTAAGAAGACTCTCAAGTTTCAAGCATTTAGAAATCTTCAGCTAAAAATAGATTTAGACATGCAAAATGTTTACCACATTGTGAGGTGTGACAAAGTGATCTAGGATCACCAGTATGATATGCAGTAAGTTGAAATAGGTTTTCAAAGTTAATTTTAATGTATAGAAGGGCACATTAACAAGCTAAAAAGAAACATTCTCAAGAACAGAATTGCCAATAAACTCTTCTGACCTGCTCTTTTCCATAAAAGAAGGCTGAGTCAATGCTATCTCCGTTGTGTTTTCCAGTTATCAAAAGAACACCAACAAGGAGAGCAGGGATTCTGTAATAACAAGTGTTATTGAGAGAGAAAAAGAGAGAATGAATAGTAACTGTGTACACAGAAACAGGTAAGCAAATAGAACACTACCAACTTACCCCCAGCCAGATATTATGATGATTCCAACAGGAATTTGTACCCTCTCTCGCTTTTTCAAAAGAAACAGAGAAATTGCTAGGAGGCCTAAGAACAAGAAATAAAGATTGAAAGAGAGATAATTACTCAACAGTGATCAGATCTCATGGAACTTTCTTTCTTTTTTTTTTTTTAAACCAAATTTATTTCAGTAGTAGTCTTTTAACAACATGGCTTGCTGCTCAGAAAAATTCTTTTCCACAGTGTCAGGTTTTTTTTATTTTTAATTTTTAAAAATTTTTAATTTTAGGTAGTCCTAGATATGGCCAGTGGCATAAGGGTTATATAATTATGTTAGTATCCCATCTTCTAGGACACATCTGGTGTGTTTATTCATGCTTGTAGACTTCTCTTACAACCATTTTGCTTTCTGTGTTCCCTTGAGATATTAACAGCTAGCTAAGTCATTTTGACTCATATACTTAGGAAGAGAAGGGAAAACGATGTCTGGAACTTTATTTCCTTTTTTAAAAAACTAAATTTATTTCAATAGTAGTCTATAGTTTTTGCCCTTGAATTTACTCCTTTTAAATCAATGCTGTCAATCAATGTTTGGAAACAAGTTTTCTCAATTCAAAATCATTCATGTTTTCCCTCCTATATTATGTCTTTTACTCAAATCTTCTTGTTTCATCTGTGAGGACTTTTTTCCAAAAGCCCTAATTATTTTATTATTTTGACTTATGTGTTTGGAATCTAAGTATAATTGAAAAAAATTTTTACTGTATGCAGAACAGTTATAAAAATAAAAATCTCATTGTGCCCATGCTAAGAAGTATAAGCAATTCTTTACATGAGTAATGTTTTTAGAAAATACACTAGTGAAATGATGGTGCTTAATACAAACACATTATGAACTTAATACAAACACAAATGTTTTTGAACTTTCCTTATACTTTATATGTAATTATTTATATGAGTAATATATTATTTAATAAATTCTACATAGCTATGGAATCTTAGAACTTGAAGGCTGGAAGTGACCTCTGTTTTAGAACTCCTTCATTTTATACACAAGGGTTTGCCCAAGTCACACAGCCAGCAGAGGGCAGAGCGGGACTAGAAATCCAGCCTTCTGACACAAGTTCTTTAACTCTGTCAGTGTTTCTCAAACTCAGATCTGTGGACCCCTGGGGTTCCTAAGACATATTCTTCAGGATCTAGAAGTTTCTGTGAGAAATTTTAAGTCTTTTTCATTTATTTTCAATGATAGTCACTGTGTCCACCTTTTAACCAAGGTACAGTCTCTGGATTTCAGAACTTACATTGGTTTTATGTTAAGTTTGAGACAAGTGAAGGCCAAATTCATAACATACAGTCCAAATGAAAGTTCTATGAAATAAAAGCAGTGATAACCAGGCCATCACCCTGTATATTTCTATGTATGTAGGGTGAAGGCAAGCCAAACTCAAAAAAGCCATAGCAGAGAAATAAATTCCATTTTATATTTCAAGCAGTGATTTACATTAGCAAAAAAGATCCTTTGTCATGTTAAATAATGTTGCTGATTAGAATTATTGGGTTTGTAGTTTTGTTTGAATAGAATCTGAATTTGCTTTGGTTTTACAGTTTATATATTAGCTGTACATAAAGAATTCATACCTAGATTTAATAGTATACAGATTGAATAACACTGTGCTAGAATTACTTTAAAAAGAAAAAATTGAGGCCCTTGAGAATTGCTCCTCCCTCAATACATTTGTATACTCTACAGTTTCAGGTTTTCAAAGTACAAGGGAAATAAGTAACCATCACAAAAGTGTCCCATATGTGTTACAGTAGCAAGGGCAATCTTTAAAATTCTAGTGTTCATCATTCCTGCCTCGTGAAAAGAAGCATATACTAAAAGGCAGACTCTATTTGTCCCTGGATCTCCCTCTTAGGAGGCTGTGGGAATTCCTGCCTGAGTCAGTTTAACCCTTTGGGCCTATTTCCCACTTTGCAAAACAAAGGATTAAAACTAGACAGGTATCTCCTAAAGTATAGAGACCATAGGTGGCACAAAGGTGAAAATTTTTTGACTAGTTATGCATTTATTTTAACATGCATTTTAAAATTTAACTAGCATATGAAACCCGGGATTTTATTGATAAAAGGCTCGATTAAGGGGAAAAAATGAGTCAAATTTAAGGAAAAAAAACAAGTGGTATGCAGATATGGCAAAAATTGAGAGGATGGTATGTAAATGAGTGAAATTAAAAATGGCTGAACAAGATGATTTAAAATGACACTTTTAGTTCTAAAATTCTGTTGTATCCTAATAATCTGAAGGTTGAAGAGCACCTTTATGATGGTTAGGGAATTCAGTACAACCTCTTTAAGTAGATTTTGGCACAGATGTTTGAAGAGGGTTTTAGAGAGGCAAGGGGCTTTTTGATATGTTGATCTATTTGCTGCTGTCTTTCTTATTATAAAGTTAACCTGAATAAACCTAGTTATTAGAGATCAAGTTGGTCCATCTAGTTGGTCCATCTATATTTGGACCAACTTGATCCAATCAATATAAAGTCTTTAGGCTTTTTTAACTTAACATCTCATGAAAACTCTCATGCTATACAAGGTGTAATTGCCTTTAAGAAGCACAAACCACATTCCGTTTGCATTGAATTTTTGATTCCATAATTCCTTAACACATTGTTGCTTCACTTCAAAAGGCTATTGACTTAGATGGGGCTTGCTTTTGATCCTGAAGGCATGAAATTAAAGGTCTGTCCTTTGTAACCACTTCCTGCCACTTGCCTCCTACCATTCTACAATTTCCTTCTATGTGCCATTTTACAGGTTCAAATTTATGGTATGAGTACAAAACAGCCAGACAGAATTTTTCACAAACATACCAGAATGTATGCATTCAAATAAATATTATACTTCAAAATAGCAATATGCTAAAATATTTTAAATATCCTTATTGGAGCCAATTGAAATGAGAAAGTCTTTCTTACTGGGTTCTCTTCTATTTCCATACCCTTTTATTCTCCTAGTTTTCTTGTTCTCACACTACCTCTTTTCCTCCTATTTAATAACTAATACAGTGCCATTTGTTGAATGCCTCCCATTTACCAGATATAAATACTCATGTTTCATTTCATCCTTAAAATAACCCTATAAGGTTCTGTAACCCAGTTTTACAGATGAGGAAACTGAGGTTTCACCAAAAGTTAAGTAATTTGCAGAGCCAGAATTTTTCTGTTCAGTAGGACTCTAATAGTGAGCTCTGGGACATACCTCATGCATCTCTGCCCATTCCCTCGTTTCTCCACCTGCCTCCAGTGCCTGCCCTCTTCTTGTCTCCAAAGGGGACTGCTGACAGTGGCCTAGAGCCAAAGACTCTGAGGAAAAGAACATGTGACTCCACAAGGCCCTGAGCCCAGGCAGAAATAGAGTACATCAGGACAAGAGCTCAGCTTTGCAGACTGCCTCTATTGGTGGGCATAACTGCCAGAGGGAATGCCATGATCCTGTACTACAGGTTTCAAATAGATCACTAGAAGCTGAGGGTTTCTGGGGTTGGGAGGAGGGAACAGACCTCAATTTCCATTCACAATCCAACTTACCTGTCCACAGGTAGGTGCTATAGAGAGAGCTGTATAATAGAACAAACACCAAAATTTGTCCAACAAAATTTTTTTCTTTAACAAAATTCCATATCATCATTCCAGCACAGACAATAGACTAAAAAGAAAATTATCAAAAGACTTTGTAAATAGCTAAGAAAACCATACAATTCAATATTATCACAGACAATAACTATTAATAGCCAGTTATACTGTTTTATTAATAGCAAATATAATTACTCATTTTAAATTATTGCTAATTATCAACAATTACATCCTAGTTATACTAAAACTTCAAGCTTTATGATAAAAAACCCTTTTATACAGAGTCTTTAACAATGTACATATTCAATCAAAACAGATAACGAGTACATTCTAAATAGCAACCTAATCCCTGTATTTAGTAATAATAAATTTAGCATAGAAAATGCTAAACTTCTTTCCATTATAATTTGAGACATGCAAAGTTTAACTAGAAAAAATAAGATTGTGAGAGAGTTCAATTTTTAATGATTCATTTATTTCTATTAAAAATGCAGAGTTATCATCAAATGCCATCATTAGCCTCAATTTTAGATAGTTGAAGATCTATTGTAATATTTAATATATTAGGCATAAATCAACTGTAATCAAATTATAATTGACTGCATTTGGTAATACTCCGGACTTTATAACAGGAAAAACCGAGCAAAGTAATTCTCTCCTATAGTATAATAATCCATGAGAAGAACATAGTTCTACATATCTGTAGGTTTACTAACCTGAGCAACGAGTAAATTAGTTGTAAGCATATGAGGAAGCTGTTTATATTTCTTACTCAAAAGAAGAATAGCCAGAGACCAGATCTTGAAGACAAAAGGTTCAAAAGTTATTCATGTTTCTTAATCAGTATAATTACTTATTAAATAACACATTGATTAGCCTCTTTAAAGAATCCTCTTGATCTTGATTCAGAAAAAAAATCCAATATTTTATTTACTTTAACCTGTCTAGTTCCAAAGAGGTAAATTACTATATCCAAAGTAAAATAAAAAGCATGGAGAGATCCCATAGCAAATTAACTATCCAAAAATTACAGGATCTTTAAGAACTAATACCTTGGCCAGGGCCATGTTCTAACTACACCTACATTCAGCAGCTGGGATGGGTCACAGGGTCATAGGCAACTAATCAGGAAAAGAGCTTTAGTGGGAGATACAGTTATAATGCACTATTCTAAGTTCTTCCTTTTTGATTCCCACCATATTGGCTCATGAGATATCTAAATTCCAGGCTGTCTTACTTCAAACAAACAACACACACCACCCACCCTAAGACTAATTGTCTTATGTTCCACGTATTTAAAAGAATTGGGTTTCTACTCCACCTACATAGTGGCCAGGTAGGTATCCTAGTTGATTTCCTTCTTTCTGTCCTCACTGCCAATTGAAATTTATATAGTCTCTTTCCCCAAATTACTCTCTTATCTACCAATGGGCATAGATTTTAAGAATATGTGACAGAGGTGGAATTTCTTAAAAATTACATTAATTATCCATTTATTTGTTGCCAATATACATATTCATCCCTATCCCCTTTCCTTTACCTGTAAATGTTGCCTTTTTTTCCAATCAGAATACTGTTTGAATTCAATAGGCAACATGATCTATAAGATACTCTAGTTGTCAAATGCTTAACTATTTAATTTGAGCTAGATATATCCAATTTGAAAAGTAACCTAAAGTTTTGTTAACATTAAATAAGCGGTCGGCCTTAATTCCAGAGATCCCTTCTGACCCTATGATTCTACAACAGCTAGCATTTGTATAGTGATTCATCATTTGCAAAATGCTTTTCACGTATCTCATTTAATCCCTAAAACAACCCATGGAAATATGTGAAATTATCTTTATTTTATAGCTGAGAAAACGGAAGCTTAGAGACATATTGCTAGTTTGTGATAGGGCTGGGTTTTTTGTTTGTTTTCTGTGTTTTTTTGTCTTGTTTTGTTTTTGAGACAGTCTTGCTCCATTGCCCTGAGTATAGAGCAGTGGTGTCATCATAGCTCACTGCAACCTCAATCTCCTGGGCTCAGGTGATCCTCCTGAGTAGCTGGGACTACAGATGTGCCATGATGCTTGGCTAATTTTTTCTGTTTTTGGTAGAGAGGAGGGGGTCTCACTTTTGCTCAGGCTGATCTCGAACTCCTGAGCTCAAGCAATCCTCCCGCCTCGGCTTCCCTGAGTGCTAGGATTACAGTCCTGAGCCACCTTGCCCAGCCTGGGCTAGTTTTGATATGAGTCAAATCCACATCTGACTAAATCTTATGCTTTGTCCACTATACAACTCTAACTACCAATTGGAAAAAAAAAAAACTCAGTTAATCGGAAGGCTGATACTGTGTTTTATGGGCAGGCTTTAGCTTTCTCTATTTCATAAGAAATCAGATTTTAGGCCGGGCGCGGTGGCTCACGCCTGTAATCCTAGCTCTCTGGGAGGCCGAGGTGGGCGGATCATTCTGAGCTCAGGAGTTCGAGACCAGCCTGAGCAAGAGTGAGACCCCACCTCTACCAAAAATAGAAAGAAAT
>CAUYSK010052911.1:0-37907 GCA_963575035.1 Avahi laniger
AATGTATATTAAGTTCCTTTTATACTCACAGATAGCAGCAGCCTATAATGGAGTCTGTGTTGCACTTTCCACTTATCTTTATATCCAGGGCCCAGTTCCGGACTGTGTCGGCATGTAAGAGCCATCCCACTGGCTAATCTGGGGGGTTTTTTGGTGTTTTTTCTGGTCGTTTGTTTGTTTTTTGTTTTGAGACAGAGTCTCAGTCTGTTGCCTGGGCTAGAGTGCAGTGGCGTTCTCATAGCCCATTGTTCTCATTGTGGCCTCCAAATCCAGGGCTCAAGCAATCCTCCCGCCTCAGCCTCCCGAGCAGCTGGGACTACAGGTACACACCACCACACCCAGCTAATTTTTTTATTTTTTTGTAGAGATGGAGTCTCACTGTGTTGTTCAGGCTGGGCTCCAACTCCAGAACTCAAGTAATCCTCCCACCTCACAAATCCTCGCCAAGTGCCAGGATTACAGGCCTGAGCCTCGGCGCCCAGCCTCATTTGTGTTCCGCGGCTGCGCAGTAGAGCAGCAGAACTCCCCGCCAGTGCAGTACCGCTGTGCATTAGGCCGGGTTCCTGCTGAAGGACCCGCAGGCCGCTTCCACTACGGCGCTGTGGCGCTATGGCAACAATGCGGCAATGAGTACCATCTCACCCTCATCATTTCTCCCACGTGCGAGCACGTCTGATGGTGGATAAATTCCAAGAAGTGCAATTGCTGGGTCAAAGTGATTTGCATTTACCATTTGCGTACATATTGCCACACTGTCTTCAGGGAGGCAGTGACAGTTTCCCCCCTGCCATGGGGCATGAGCCCGCCTTCCTCACTCCTCACTTCCTCACCCACACAGGCTGTGGGCAGCTTTGCCCCTTGCCAGGCGATGAGCGGAGATTCTCGGGGTAGTTACCATTTGCAGTTGTCTTAGCGTGAAGGAGGCTGCGCGCTCTTTCTTGTGTTTAAAAGCCGTTCGCGTTTCCTTTACAACCCGCTCGCCTCCTTTGTACAACTGTTTTTTATTTGAAAAGCCACAGATATTCGCAGAAGGAAGGAAAGAAGGAGAAAATCAAGGACGCCTTCATCACACACCTGGAGAGGGAACTGCTGTTGGCCTCGTGGTGAGGCCACAAAAGCGTTCTGTTCCCGCTCTCCAGGAAGAACAATAGAAACAGAGGTATTGTCTGGAGACAGAAAACAAGGCTCGCTTGCACTTGGGCCAATGTCCAGCCACACGAGGCAGATCTGCAGGTGTGTGGAGGGTGAGCAAGGGGCTGGGCAGAAGGAGACTGAGGAATTCTGCCTTAACCGCCACCTCCCAAAGGGAAAAAATGACATTCTTTCACTCGTTCAACTTGTCTCTGTGCCAGACCCTGGGCTGGGTGCTGGGGACACTGGGGAGCAGAGGACAAGATTATGCTCGCAGATCGCCCAGTCCAAGGGGTGAGAGGGGCACTAAAGAAGGAAATTCACAAAGGAATATACGTATTTGCAAACCCCCATCTGGGGGCCCCTCATTGGAGGGAACCCACCGTACAGGCTGGAGACTGAGGCCCAGAGAGGGACAGAAACAGCTTGGGGTGACACAGCGAGTCAGTGAAGGCACCATGTTGATGGTCTTTCTAAGCTCAGATCTCCCCACGTCACTCCCCGTCATCTGCCCATCGTGCCCTCAGCCTTACTGACGCCCGCAAGCCCACTGTGACCGGTCCTGACCCACCCCCGACGCTTCCACCCCTGCCAGCTGGCAAGGACTTTGGGAGTTGGCCTTGGCCTCTCTCACCTCCAAGCTTTGCCTAAAACACCCTACCCCTGTGTTTGTCTTTTTTCCTTTTTTGAGGTGAGTTGTTTACTGTTAACACTTACTAAGCACTTATCCCTGTGTTTGGCATCTGCAATCTCATGAAAATTGTGTGCATTAGAGATTATCCCCATTTTACAGGTGGAGAAATGGAGCATTAGAGAGGTTAATCGACTCACTGAGATGACACACCTGGTAAGTGGCAGCGTCAAGACTCAAACCCAGATTTGCTGACTCTGACGTCTGCCCTTGCTCCTCACCACCACCTGTCTGGCCACCCTGCCCCTCTCTGCTGTCAATGTGCTGTGCGACCCAGGGCAAGTCACTTTCCGTCTCTGATCCTGTCTGACCCTCGATCTCTGCCTTGGCGGGATGGGGATTGACAGGAACTCTGTCCCAGTGTCTGCCCTCTGGGGTTTTCAAGGGGGTCTTGATGAGGATGAGTCTCCAAAAGCTGCCGCCTCCCAGAGAGGCGGGACAAGAGGGGTCCAGCTGCCCCTTGCCCATCTCCACCCAGGGTTCTGTCGTGACCAGGGAGGTTCAAGCTCATTGGCAGGTTTGTGCAGAAGCCTAGCATTCAGAAGGGGGGGTGCAGGGTTCTGACACTCTGATACAGACAAGGACTCTCCCACCTCCAAATATCTGTTTATATCCAGTGACCCACCAGGAAACACATTTCTGTAATTGGAGTAGAAGAAAACTTGCCTTACAGAGAATTCTTACATATCCTCAGCGGGGCAGCCTCTCCTACTCCTCACCCTGATGCTGGCTATTGAGGTGTTAATGGAATTGTTTTTTGAGAGGGCAATTAGGAGTTAAAAATGGGCCTCCCATCGCTTGAGGTCAGGAGTTCCAGACCAGCCTGGACAACATAGAGAGACCCTGTCTCTAAAAAATATTTTTTAAAAAATTAGCCAGTGCATGCCTGCAGTCTTAGCTACTCAGGAGGCTGAGACGGAAGGATCACTTGAGCCCAGGTGCAGTGTTTATTTAGTGTGCAGTGTTCAGTATTTAGTGCAGTATTTAGTATTGTGCAGTGTGCAGTATTTAGTGCAGTGTTCAAGGCTGCAGTGTTTATTTAGAGACAGGGCTCTATTGAAGAGTGCAGTGGCATCGTCATAGCTCACTCCCACCTTCACTGAGGTCCACGCTTGGCATTTAGCATTAAAGGTATTGGTTTATCCTCATGGCAGCCTTAGGAATATTGTGATTATCCTCAGCCTACAGATGGGCACTCGGAGGCTCAGAGAGGTTACTCAACCAGCTGAAGGTCACGCGGAGTGAATTCGGGACAGGACCTCAAGGCCTTTGTGCCAGTCATTCCCTGCCTGAAATGCTCCTTCCCAAAAGTTCACATGACCAACTCCTGGTCGTTCCAGGACTCTGCTCAGACGTCACCTTCTTGCCACATTCTTTTCACCATCCACCCTTTTGTACCTTTTGCATTTTGAACTAAGTGATTATGTTACCATTTCAAAATAAATACTTTTTAGAAAATGAGTGTTATGAATCATAATATAAAAAGATTGTTAAAGGAACAAACCTGTCAATGAGACAGTTTGGACAGTGGGATCCCATTTTTGCTAAAATAATTATTTATTTCATTTAATCCTTTTTTTTTTTTTTTTTTTTTTTGAGATAGGGGCTCGCTCTGTCATCCAGGCTGGAATGCAGTGGCGTCATCATAGCTCACTGCAGCCTCGATCTCCTAGGCTCAAGTAATCCTCCTGCCTCAGCTGGGACTACAGGTGCACACCACCACGTCCAGCTAATTTTTTTATTTTGTGTAGAGATGGGGTCTTGCTATGTTACCCAACCTGGTGTCAAATTCCTGGCCTCAAGTAATCTTCTTGCCTCAGTCTCCCAAAGTGCTGGGATTGCAAGCATGAGCTACGACTCCCGGCCTTGTTAAAATACTTACAATTTAGAAAGCAGCCTGGAAGTTATTCCTCAAATGCTAACTGTCATCAGCTCTGGGTGGTGAGACTAGAGGTGACTTTTATTTTCCTTTTGCATGTTTATATTTTATAATTTTCCCTGGGAACATGCGTAACTGGGAAAAAGAATTAACTGGTTCCCTACAACACTGGGTGGCTGGCACCTCAGAGCTCTCCTCCACCAACCCTCTTGTTTGGCAGTTGGGGATACTGAGGCCCACCAAGGGCCAGAACTGACCTGGAACCAGGTGTGACTCCCGGGCTCCAGGGGTTCTTGGGGTCCGACTCATGGCCAGGAGGGGCCCTCGGAGGGCACCGGGCAGTGGTGAGCTGTGCCTTCGCTCCTGCCTCCTCCCCAGGGCCCCCGAATGCCCTTCGAGCTGACCAAAGCCTTCTCCACTCAACCTGAGAGCAGCTACATTACCAATTTTCAGAAGAAAAAATGTGGACATTATTTTTTAATCTGTTATCTCACCTTCCAGGCTTGGATTGTCTTTGGCACCTGTCCCGGGAGCCTCCTCTGTGCCTGGTGCTGGACTTAGCCCTGTGGGGGAGGGGCTGCACCATCACCCGCATTTTACAGTGAGGAAACTGAGGACCAGGTTGGAATCACCCACTCAGGTCACCAGCTAGCAAGTGGCAGAGCAGCAACTCAGCTTAGCGCCAGCTCCATCTGATTTCAGTGGCTACTGATTCAGCCCCTCGGATCAAACTTGGCAGTCTCTGGCTAGTGTTTTTAATTTGTCACTTGGCTTTTCTTATATAGCAGTTAACATGAATTCTTTCTAGATGTCGGCACTGTGCCAAGACCTTTACGTGATTCTCGTCTCATTAATCCTCTCGTCTCCCTGTGAGGAAGGATGTGTTCTGAGACCCTTTTCTCAGGGGAGGCAACAGGGCCCTGTTGGGGGAAGTGGCTTAGTCATTTACCGGGTCTGTACTCTCTGATGTGAAGAGGCCTGGATGACCTCGAAGCGGTCAAACCCTTCTTCCCAAACCCTGGCCATCTGGGGCCACCCCTGCTCTCTGCCTGGGAGAAGGTTCTGTCTGTTCCGGGGCTCTGGGGATGCTGGAGGAGCCGCGTCCTTGCATTTCCCGTCGCGGCTCAGGCTGCAGTCCTGAAAGGGACACAGGCATGGCCTTGTAGTCCCCATTCTACAGAGCAGGAAACAGAGGCTTGGGGGGTGCTGAGCTGCTTGTCTGGCATCTGTCAGGGTGGGTCCAGATCTCCTTCCCCGACCCCTGCGGCCCAGCCCAGGGCTCCCACCCCAACACTCCCCTCAGTGTCCGCTGGAGCCGGCAGGAAGTCCAGGGGCGGCTCTGGAGCTGCCCGGCTGGCCGGCCTCACCTCACTGAACCCCCATTTCCCATTGGTGAAGCAGGGTCACAGCTGTCACCGCCTCAGAGTGCTGCAATGAGGCTGAACAAGAAGGTGCTGGGCCCAGAGCACAGAGCGAGGCCCCACGCGAGAGCTGAGTTCAGACACATCCAAACCGCCAAGTCCTTAAGTCCTCCCACCGCACCTTTCCGAGCTAGGAGATGCAGGTGATGGTGGTCCCAGCCTGGTCCCTGGGCCCTGCCTCCTGGGGCACAGGGCTCAGGTCCTCCAGGGAGTTTCCCCAAATCACACTGAGCAAGGGTGGAGCAGTGCGGCCGGCGGGGTCCCTGAAGCCCTCCCAGCTCTGGAGCAAGGCTTATGGATGACAGAGTCTCTCCTGTGGGGCCCCCACATGTGAGGTTACTGTCATTGCTGATGACCTTTGAGTCCTTGAGGGATATTATACAAAAGAAAGAAGCTGAGGCTTAGAGAGGCGAGGCCACCTGCCCCAGGTCACCAAGGTCTCCTACCTGGAAGGAGCCAGTTTTAGTGGAGAAAGGACGCCCACCCGGGCGCTGCTGCTCCATGGCCGCTTCCCAGCAGAACTTCTCAGCCACTAGCCAGGAGGTAGCCAGGGACCTGGCACCTTTCATCCCTCTGTTTCTCGCTCCCTTCCCAGATGGGGCATGAGGTGACGCACAGTTGTGGCCACCTCTGCCAAGCCGGCTCTGCCAGCCTTCAGCTGGGCCATGGGCCTGGCTGGGCCAGAGGGGGCGGCGAGGGCCGGGAAGATTCCCAAGACCTCCCCGACCCGGACAAGCCTAGTTTACCAGATAGGTTCCGGCCCTCACCCTGGGATCAGCCCAGGGACCTCTTGACCTCCCTGGAGGGTTTCCAGAGTTTGAGAGTCAATCTCCCCACAGGTTAAATAACAACTGGGTGGAGGTCAAAGGTGAGCAGGCAGGCGGGAAGGGAGCATGCTGGGGGAGGGGACGTGTTTGGGAAATTTACGGACCTGGTGGCAACTGGCTTTTTTTCTTTTTTTTGGAGACAGAGTCTCACTCTGTCAACCTGGGCAGAGTGCATCATCATAGCTCATTGCAACCTCAAACTCCTGGGCTCAAGCGATCCTCCTGCCTCAGCCTCCCAAATAGCTGGGACTACAGGTGCGCACCACCACACCCAGCTAATTTTTTCTATTTTTACTAAAGACGGGGTCTTGCTTTTGTTCAGGCTGGTCTCAAACTCCTGACCTCAAGCGATCCTCCTGTCTCAGCCTCCCAGAGTGCTGGGATTACAGACACGAACTGGTTTATTGGGCCTCCCGCCCTCCTTATCACAGCCCATCTACCCTGACCATTAGAATCTGTTTTGCCCTTGCCCTGCCAGGCTGGGATCCTGGGGTTGGGGGTGCGAGTATAGGGCACAGCATGGGCACAGGGTGCCCTTGACTTAAGAGTCCACGTCTGCTGGAGGAAGAGGCTTTGTTCCACCAAGCCATTTGGTCAAAAAGAAGCCAAGACACAGAACCCATCCCGGGCCTGCAGATGGCATCAACAGCATGTCCCAAAAAGCTGGAGAAGGCCTTTCTGTGTGCATAGCCTGCTGGGAGCATGGTCACACCCCCAGAAGGCCCTGCGCTCTGGGAGCCTCTACTCCGGGCCACACTCCTCCTCCATGGGGGGCACAGCACCCATGTGACACCAGGGCTGAGGCTGAAGCAGCGCAGCCAGTCCTGGTTCCTCCCCAGGGTGCACTTTAGGGAAGAGGGCTTGGCGTCGGCAGCTCCCAGGGTCTAGGGCCTGCTTTGGTTGTTTTAAAACATGTTTTAATTGCATGAGTAAAAATATTAAGGAAATAGAAAATACCAAGAAGCGCAAAGGACAGACCCAACCGCTCTGCGCAGAGATCTTCGAAGGCTTCCTGGCCTCGGGCATTTTGTGCACACCCCCCACCCCACAGCCCTGTCTCCTGGGATTTCTGCTTCTTGGTCACCCCCACCCTCTCAGCGCCCGCTGCCCCTCCCCTCACTCCACTTTGTTTATTTCTACAGAGCTGATTCCATCAGACCAGTCAGAACCTAGTGGAATACAGGTTCCACTGCTCTGTTCCCAGCTATGTTAAGTCTAGAACAGTCTGGCCTTTGGAAGACATACCCAGTAAATGCATGTTGAATGAACGAATGAAACCATCAAAATTGCAGTGAGGATGCCATGAGGTAACAGACTACCCTTGTGCAATTGCTCATGAAAAACTTCTGTAAGTGGAATTGCTGGGTCAAAGAACACGAGCCTTTTAGAGCAGCTTTTTACTCTTCAGAGACAAAACATCTGAACAATTACACCAGCCCTGTGGGTTTTACCTCATCAGTGACCATTCAATACCTGTCGATCACCATCAGGACACCTCGCTGTGGCTTCAATTTGGATTTCTTTAATTACTAGTTATACTGGGTTGAACAGTGTCCCCCCAAATTCATGTCCTCCCAGCAGCTCAGAATGTCTTAATTGGGAAGAAAGTCTTTGCAGATGTAATTGCTTAAGATGAGGTCATACTGGATCAGGGTGGGTCCTAAATCCAGTGACTGGTGTCCTCATAAGAGAGACAGAGGCCAGGCACGGTGGCTCATGCCTGTAATCCCAGCACTTCTGGACGCTGAAGCAGGATTGCTTGAGGCCACGAGTTCGAGACCAATCTGGGCAACATAGCAAGACTCTTGTCCTCACAAAAAAACAGAAAAATTAGCCACGTGTGGTGGGTACACACCTGTAGTCCCAGCTACCCAGGCGGGAGGATCACTTGGGCCCAGAAGTTTGAGGTTGCAGTGAGCTATGATGATGCCACTGCACTCTAGCCTAGGCAATAAAGTGAGACCCAATCTCAAAAAAAAAAAAAAGACAGAAACACAGGGACAAATGTCACGTGAAGACAGGCAGACATTGGAGTGGTGTATCCACCAGTCAAGGACTGCCGGCAGCCACCAGAAGCTGGGAGACAAGGAACAGATTCTCCGTATAGCCAACCAACCCTGCCATCTACAGATACTGGACATCTAACCTCCAGAACGGACAGAATACATTTGTTACTTTTAAGCTAGCATGTTTGTGGCAATTTGTTATGGCAATCCCAAAAAAACGAATATGCCAACAAGAATTTTTTTCTTACTTTCACTGATCTTTTATAAAGTTATGATTTGGGTCAATTTCTGGAGTTAAGGACAGTCCTGGTGAAAGGTTTCACCAACCTTTCTTCCTGGCCCACTTCAAGAGGTCTCTGCCTGTCACAGAATGCAGGGAATTTACCGCAAACACGCCTATCCCAAACGTAAGGCTCACAGGAAACACGCCTGTCAGAATGCACTGCGCCCGATTCCCAGCCCTGGACCGCACAGTCCTGCCTCCGCTCGTTTTCGTCCAGCCCACTCCTCACCCTGCTCCAAGACACTGCCACCTCCCCAAACCCTGTGACCCTTCAACTCCTCTGCCCACTTCCTCTCTCACCTGCCCTGAGCCCTCCTCAACCCAGCAGCCTGAAGGACTGTCCTTGTCAAGTTACAGATGTAACTGTCACCCAGTGATTAAAGGCCTTCTGTGGCCCCATGTGCCTAGGAGTCAAGTTTCAAGTGTGTCTGTCAGCTGCAGTAGACCGCCCACCCAGGTCACTACTGCAGATGACACTGAGCAGAGGAATAACCGGGCATCACAGCAAGTGCTAGTAAGGTACCCAAGAGAAAAAAAGACAAAAAGTCCTTTGCAATTATGTAAGGGAACACGAACTGAGACAAAAAGGAGCATCAAGACTTCCCATGATGTGACAAATCAAATCCCAACTGTCAGGCCCAACCTCCTGGCTGTGGGGTAAAAGCTGGGGGTATGAACGCAGAACAGAACACACAGCCACTTACTGGGAAAAAAGTCAACTTTTAATCGTAACTGCCCAAATTGCATCCAGGAATGTCTCTGAACAACCGAACAAAAGAAACACGATAAAAATTCTCCTATTCAAGAAACCAAGAGTTTTCGCCAGCCCAATGCTTCTGGGGGTCAGGCTACGAGCAGCCTGTTCCCGAGACTGGCCCTGCTCCCAAGCGAGTTTCTCATCCCAAGAGAAAGGCTGGGAATGGGCAAGGGGCCTGTACCCTTCTCCCATCGTGCTGAGAGCTGTTGCAAAGTCACTGGTGGGTAAGCCTCTCCTCCCACCCCTTTCCTGTCCTAAAGTAAACAGAGACCCTCTGAGCACCATCCAGAAAGCCAGGGAGCGGGACAGCCCCCAGCCCCTCCTGACCTTCCAGCCAACGCTTCACTCCAGTCCACTCGGCTGGTCGTTCCCAGTGCCCAGGGTAGGGATTAAATAAAATATGCACTAGAGAAAAAACTCAAATGCCTCGTTATCTCCACAATGCAAGTCGCATAGCAGAAGAAAAAATAAAACAGCCCTAGTGACGCGCCAGCCCTCAAAAGACACGCTCAAACTCCGTCTGATTGGTAGTGGCAGGATTGCGGCTCTGGTTGGTGGACTGCTGGGTGATCTGACTGCCCTTCCGGCGCGGCGGCGCCAGGTACTCAAACATGGACGTCAGGTGGGTGGACAGCATGCCCTTGAGGTCCGAGGGCATGGGGTCAGACCAGAAGAAGTCATGGTTGAGGGCGTCGTCACTGTCGATGCGCTGCGTGGGATCCAGCACCAGCAGCTTGTCGATGAGGTCCAGTGCGTAGGGGTCGCGCACGTAGGCTTTCAGCCTGTCCTTCACCTTCCGCTTCTGGCCCTTGACAAGGTCCAGCTTCTCAAATAGCTCATACTTGTCCACGTTTGGCCACACCTGCAAGGGAGGGGGAATTGAAACAGGATGGGGTTTGGTCAGGAAAGGCAAAGCTTGTCCTTCGGTCAAGCACCTAAAGAAGACTACGACAACTTCACTCAGAGGCTGCCGGACCACCCTCAGGGGGAGAACTCCATCCCTCCAGAGCGAAAACAGCAGTGCCCACCAGAGTTGGCACATGTCACATGCCAGGCCCTTTTACACAAATCACCTGCAATGTAGGTGCCAACCCTGATACAGGCACGTTTCTGTTTCAAAGAGAAACCCAGCACTGACCCTAACGCCTTGCCCGAGGCCACAGAACCAACTGGTGACAGCACAGCCCCTGTGGCTCTCAAGAGCAGGCCCTTTCTCTCTACCAGCCTCCTCTCCAGAGAGCTTTCCTTCTGTTCCAGTCCACTCCTCCTCTGCCAAGGAGACTTGCATCGTCGCACCCCACGGGGACGAGGGACTCAGGCAGCTTGGCCACGCACCTCAGGGGTGATGGAGCCACAGAGCTGGCTGATGAGGGCGAGCTGGTGCTGCTCCGTGTTGCCCTGCATGATAGGGCTGCGGGTCCACATCTCCGCCATGATGCACCCAGCACCCCACAGGTCAATGGGGGGGCCGTAGTCCCGCTCCCCTGGGAAGAAGAGGGCACCAGGAGGGCCCCTTGAGCCCGAGGGCCTCCCGAGGCTCCATGCCCCAGGGCCAGTGGCTCAAGAAGCCCTGGCAGTCGGGGGCTGTGGCCAGGTAGATGCCTGGCCCCTGCCCCCCTCTGCCCGCTCGGGAGTCCTCACCGAGCAACAGCTCCGGGGGCCGGTACCAGAGCGTCACCACACGGTTGGTATAGCGGTTGGGCTGGCTGTTCTTGGCCAGGCTGAAGGCCCGGGCCAGCCCAAAGTCTGCCAGCTTCAGGACCCCATCACGGGTGATGAGCACATTAGCAGCCTTCATGTCCCTGTGTAGGATCTGCATGAAGGGCAAGAGCGAGAGTTCAGCCAGGTTCAGACAGGCCATCTAGCCATACCTCCCCACAGTGGGAGCAAAGGCCAGCCCAAGCCATGGTCTCTCCTCTCCTCCTCTGGCCCCCACCTTGTTCCTGTGGATGTAGTAGAGGCCATTAAGCAACATCTGCATCACTCTCTTGATCTCAGACAGCGTGAACTTGACCAAAACATTGCTCAACAGTCCAGCAAGGTCATGCTCGCAGAAGTCAAACACCAGGTATATACTGCCTTTGCAGCGGTTATAGGGGGAAGCTGAGGCAGGAAGGGCACGAAGAAGAAAAAGTCAAAAACACCACACCGAACTCACTTTCCCACAACCAGTTCCTACCCTCTCCAACCCAAACACCCCTGCCCTCCAGAGCATCCATTTGTTCATTCCTTCACTTTGGTAAAGTATTTTCTGGGCCGGGTACTGTGGCAGGCCCCAGGGAAGCACCAGCTGCGATGAAAGAGGACCAGAGAGAGGAGTCACCACTGGTGTGTATGTCTAAGAAGAGGCAATTTAAGTGTGTCGGGTTCTAACTTTGCAAATAATACCTTAGGCTGTAAGTCTCATCTTCTTCTAAGATCCAAACAACTTACCTTTGGTTCGACAAATCTCAATCAAGTTGACCACATTCTCATGTTTTAGAAGCTGGAGGATCTTGATCTCCCGCAAGGCTGTAATGGGGAACTGGGGGGAAAAAAAGGGGAAGTGGTTAACACTGGGGGCACTACACTAAGGGTCTGGCTCTGATCTACATGAAGGGACACAGATTGGGAGACAGAGTAAGATCATAGGCTCTGAAATCAGCTGTCTCAGAAGACTTATCTGTAAAATGGGTGTAATAGCAGTACGCACATTCCAAGGAGCTAGTCTGAGACAACGAATTGAAACAGCAATACTTCAAACACTTTACTACGGCCACTAAATCCTCCAAAGTTTCAACCTTCCAAAGAGGTAAACCTTCTTTACCTCTACGGCTGTTTTGTTTGCAACATAAATAATTAAAAAAGTTTCCTTGCAGGAAAAGAAAGGTTTCTTCTAGGAAGCTGGACTAGAGCTAACATGGGGGTGGAGGAACTGCTCCTCTTAAATACATTAAATAACTGAGTTATTAGTCATTTTTAAAACCTAGCACAAGTACTTTTCTTTTACATCAAACAAAATTAAACGCTAAGAAAAAGGTGTTTAAAGGCCTGCGAACTTCAGGAGCCAAGGTGCATTGAATGCAAGCAAGCCATAAGCTCCCCGTCCTGGCCCCAACCATAGTTACCTAAGAATGAAACATCAAATACTTCAGAGTATCGGAATTAAAAGACTTAGGTTTGGAGGTCAACTTCCTTGTCATACGGAAATTTCCCAATTACCACACATTAACTGAACCTCAACCTGAGATACGTGGAAGAACAGGGTGGAAACCAACCTGGTGTTCAGGACGGTTGTAAGGCAGCCCACCAGATCCGTACTCACCCCCTCCTTCTCGTTCTCCATCAGCACCTTCTTCAGAGCCACCTTCTGGCCAGTCTTGCGGTGCTTGGCCTTAAACACCTCCCTGCAGGTGGAGAGGGAGACCCAAAAGAGCTCATCAGGCTGTTTCTGCAGGGCCCGCCCCGCCCCCACCAGAGGAGGAGGGGCAGCAGGAGAGAAGCGATTCCTGGGGCGGGGCTGGACCGAGTACCCAGGGCACGTGGCTACCCCACCACCCCTGTATCTTCAATCTCTTTCAGAGCCTCTGCTTCTTTCCTTCAGTCCCTTCCCCTCACCCAGGCATCTCTCGGAGAGATCCCGCTCCCTTCACAGGCGCCTCTCTGCAACCCCTCCCTGCCCCCCAACCACGGGCCTCAGGCTCCTCCCAGCCAGCCGGCTCCGTCAGGCCGGGGCAGGGTGCGGCGCGGCCTAGCAAGACAAGTGGACAAACTCGGGGGTCAGCGGCTTCTCGATCACCTCGGGCGGGGCCCCAGACGTCCCGACATCGGCCCTGAGGGGTGCAGGCCCAGGGCTTCCAGCCCCGAGGGGCCCAGCCTTACCCAAAGGTGCCTTGGCCGATCTTGGCGAGCTTCTCATATTTGGTCACTTCATCACAAAAGGGGCACTCCACTGAGTCGTACTGCTTTGCCATGGCCACCTCCAGAGCGCCGCCGCCGCCGCCGCCGCCCCCAGCCACCGCTGCCGCCGCTCCCGCTCCGGGTCCCGCCGCCGCGCTCCAGGCCCCGCCACGGCCGCGCCACTTCCGCCTCCAAGGCCACTTCCGGCCTCGCGGCGCCGACCCCGCCTCTTCCGTCCGCCGCCCGCCGCCAGGCCCCCTGGGACTTGTAGTTCCCGGGAGGCCAGGGGGAGCTAGAGCTGCAGAGGCGCCTCCGCCGCCGCCGCTGCCCCCGCCTCCGCCACCGCCACTGCTGGCGGCAGCCCCGATCGGGGGTGCGGGGAGCCGGGGCGCCGGGGCTGGGGCTCGGGGCGGTGCGTCCCGCTGCATCGGCCCGAGCCGCTGCCGCTGCCGAAGCTGCTGCCGCTCTGGCGCCCGATCTGGGGCCAGCCGCAGTGCCCTGCTCCTCCTCCTCCGACGGCGCCGCCTCCGCCGGGCTGCGCGGGGTGGCGGGCGGGGGGAGGTGGCCCCCGAGCCGCGGCCTGGGGGCTCCCTGGCCGGGCCCGGGCCCGGGGCGGCCGGGCGAGGGGGCGAGACGAGAAGAGCTGACTAGGAGGCGGCCCAAGAGCCCGGGAGGGGGCGCGTTATAAAGGGGGAGGTGCCCGGCCTCGTCCTCCCCTCCCCCTCCGCCTGTCCCCTCCCTCCTCCCTTCCACCCTCCGCGGCCGCACCTGACGCTGCCGCCGCCGCCGCCGCCACCGCCCGCCCGTCCGCCCTCCCGCTCACTGTCCGCCGGCCGCCCTCGGCGCGTCACCGCCCGCGGCCCCTCCTCCGCCTTCGGAGGTGGGGCCCCGCGCTCGACACCTGGCTGCGGGGCTCCCCGCTGCGTGCCTCAGTTTACCACCACACGCCGGCTGCCGCGGGGAGCCCCTTCTTTCCCGGCTCGGAGTGCCCCCGCAGAGGCGGAGGAGGGAGGCGCGGAGGGAGAGTCTTTGGGCCCTGGGAGGAGAGAACGTCCCCCGCTGCCGCCGCCTCCGGTCCCCGCCACCCGCCACCCGCCACCCGCCGTTGACATGGCAACCGACAGCCGCCAGGGGGCGCGGCGACACTAGAGGCGGCGAGCAAGCAACGCCCGGGCCTTGTAGCCCTGGACCCCCGATTCCCTGGGAGGCATGGGTGAGACCACAGAACTCCCGCCTTCGCCAAGCTGCGCCAGAGCTGGTCGGGCCCGGGTCAGTAATCGCAAAAAACAGCTGCCATTGTTTCCAGTACCCGGCTGTGCTCAGGAAGTGCTGGGCGTTCCTGCTGAATCCTGAATCAACAGCGCCGTGGACGGGGTCACTAACCCATTTTACAGAAGAGGACATTGAGGATCGAAGAGGTGAAGTCATTTGTCCAAGATGACACAGTGACAAAGCTGGAACTCGAACCCGGCCTGTCTCGTGACTTAGACTATTTGCAGTTAGACCAGGAGGACAGCAGTGGTGAGGCCAGCTGTCCTTATGCAGGCACCAAGCCCACCCTTCACCCAACGAGCTCCCCCACTGGCCCTGCGCACCTTCCCCGTGTCTTCCTGGCTCCAGGAGCCTCCTCATTCTTCCTCCAGCTCTGCCCGATGACCAGCCCCCAGCGAAGCTCTCTTTTCTGCCTCCCCTGTCCCCCTTCAATCTGTCTCCCCCTCTCCAGCCTCTGCCAATAGGTCCTGAGACCTGGGTCCCTCAGTCTGGCCTCTCCATCTGGCCCCCTCACAGCACCCACCAGCTCCTCCTGAAGTGCAGTCCTTACTGTGTGCAGGGAAAACCTACATGGGACATTGGAGGTTCTTTCCCGTTCACCTCCCCGGGTTGTGGCCATGTAAATCTCTACTGTTTCTGGAGCCTTCCTGCTCTCAGGACTGTGCTGCTCTGAGTGCATGCTGCCCCCTCTGCGAAGACCTTTTCTACCTGCAGGAAACCCTCTGGTCGCTCCCCAGCTCTTACCCCACACCGTGTGGCCTCAGAGACTTCTAGGAGGAGGCAGGAATGGCTTTGGTGAGCCTGACATCCCAAGAGGCCCTGTTCTGGGGAAGGGAGGGACTAGAGGGCCAGGCCAAGCAGCAGGGAGCCCTCTCCTGAGGGCAGTATGGGGCCAGAGAGGTTTTAGGCAGTTGAGCGATATGTCAGAAAGTGATCTAAGACCGCTGCATGGGTATACTATGTATTAGAAGCAGGGAGGCTGTTGGCTAAGTTGGGGATGGGGACGTAGGGAGAAAATAACTGTGGTAATTACAGCTTGCTGTGGGGAAAATAAATGGTCCAAGCCCTACACTTAGCACTTGTGGGAATTATCTTAATTCTCACTCAACCATATGGGGTGTATACTATTATCACCTCCACTGTATACATAAGGAGACAGACTCAGGTGACATCACCCGACCAGTGGCCATACTGGTATTTGAACCAGGTCAGTGGGCAGAAACCCCAAGCACTTCCCCATGTCAGCGTCCCGCCCATCTGGCCTAGGGGTGGAGCTAGGACAGCACCACTGGTCTGGACAGAGCGCCGAGGGAACTGTCGTGGACTTGTGTGGCCTCCACTGTCTGACTTTCAGGCCAGGACTTGCTGCCTTTCCCACAAGCCCTCCCTAAGTCACATCCTGTGGGCAGAGGCCCCAGCAGAGCTTCCGGTGATGTTGTCACCTACACCCCACCATCCTTGGTCTAAACCCCAACATCCGCCAGTCACTTCCCCTTGGGACCTTGGGCCTTCAGCCCTCCTTGGGGGAGGAAGGCAGCCAGGCAGGCGGGAGAGGTCAGGAACCCTTCGGGAGACTGCCCAGACTGCCTGGGCCTGGGGCCCCAGGTCACCAAGGCTAGCAAAACCCAGGTAGAAGTGAGAAAAGATTAGTGGTTTCTCACTGACTCTTTGACTTCTATTTTGCTGGTTCGAGGGAAATGTTTCCTGCTCCCCATGGATCAGCGCAGCTGGCAAGGCCAGGCACATGGCCAGTCCTCAGTAAATGGGTGCTGGCTGACCTGCCAGGCCCTGAGAGAGCCACTGGTTCTGCTGCCATCTAACAGGTAGGGAAACTGGGGCATGAAGCAGGAAAGGGAGCCATTGGACACCTGCTTGACCCTGGCCTGGACCCTCTGTTCTCCTCCCTTGTGCGGGGATGGGGAGGGGGAGAATGGAGGGAAGGAGAAGACGGGTGCACGGGTGAGCAGCTCCAGGCTGCTGGCATGTCTGAAGAGACAGGCGGTGACCGGATAGCGGGGCACAGGACAGAGGACGGCCATGTGATGCCCACAGCCCTCTAAAACCATGCAAGTTCTGCCCACACTAGCTGGACACAACTTTACAGCACCCTCTTAGGAGGTTGCTATTATTGGGCTCAAGTTACGGAAGAGGAAACTGAGGCCCAGAATAGTCCAGGGGCTGGCCCAAGACCACACAGCCAGGAAGCCGTGGGGCTGGGACTCAAAGCCAGGTCTCTTTGCTCTCAAAGCTTAGGGTCATTCACCGTCATCCTGCTCTGCCCCCGATGCCAGGCAGCTGGGTCAACCGAGGGCAAAGCTTCTACTGAGCACCTCTGGTGTGGCCCCCACGTAGCTGGGGGTCAGTGTGGGTGCGTAAGGCCCATTCCTCTCTCAGGAAATTTGAGATCTGTTTGGAACATGCAAATAAAGACACCGGTGAATGAAATGCTAATGATATTCTCAGCAGAAACATTTAATTTTGCTGCTGTGAGATCATGTGAGGGATGCTGTATTCGCCTCATTTTCCTGATGGAAAACAAGTGGCTCAGAGCAGTGACGTGACTTGTCCAAGGTCATGCAGATGGGGACTGCACTCAGGTTGGCCCAGTGCCTTTGATGAGGACGTTTAAGGACTCCAGTTCCTGATAGTATGTGCCTACTCCATACGTCCCGCGCTGTCCCTGCTTGAGTCATAGGCTGAGGAGGAGGGGCATGGATGGGGGAGCAGAAATCACAGCTGGATTCCTGGGGGCACTACAGCTCCAGCCAGCCCTGGAGGGAGCAGACGGAGGCAGAAAAGACGGAGCTGTGGAGGAAGAGCGGCATGCCGGGTGGGGGTCTGGCCCAAGCAAGGGCCTAGAGGCAGGAAAGCACTCCAGTGTTCAGGGCTGGGAACGCGGCCGGCTGGGCTGCCCTCCCCACAGGCTGAGAGGGCCTGCAGGACAGCCACCCGCCAGCAGGTCTTCGGCTGCGCTCCCAACGGCCACTCCAGGCAGCACAAAGGGGGCTCTGAGCTCTGCCGAGCACCACACTGAGCCCCATTCATTCTCTAAGGGATGCCAGCAACTGCCCTGGCGCCCGGGCCAACGGTAGGCCCGGCCCTAGCACCAACGAGGCGTCTCTGCCGCAGCAACGCAGCCTCTCCCTGGCCGGGATTGCCAGGGCTCCCTGTGTGCCCGTCTGCAGGGCTTCCCTGGGACGTACCAGACAGCCCCTCGCCTTGCGCCCATTGCTCAGCAACAGCAGCCAGGCCTTGCCGAGGCCCACAGTGGGCTGGCCGGGCCAGCATTTGCCTCTTTCGTCCTCCCAACAACCCCAAGAAGTGGGGGCTGTTGAGACCCCATTTCACAGATAAAGAAACTGAGGCCCAGAGACGCAAAGTCTCTTGTGCAGAATCACACAGCAAGTTGGGTGCAGGCCTGGCCAGAAAGCCAGCACTGGCTGATACCACAGCCTTGGCAGTCAGGCCAAGTCACACTGGAAATGCCTCCTGGAAGAGAAGCCAGTGCCCACCCTCTGCCTTCCACTAGGAAGACCCCAGCTCCTGCTGGGCTGCAGGCCCCTCCCCTCTTCTGAGAACAACCTAGAGATGGGAGGGGCACCAGCCTGGGGCTTGGGACACTTATTGCCTGTCGGTCGAGTCTCTGCTCCTTTTAAGCCTCAGTTTACTCATCTGGGAAATGGGGACAGTGCCAGGATTTGCCTCATAGGTCTGAAGTAAGGATTCAAGTGGAGGGTCTGTGAGGCTTCCAGCTCCATCCCTGGAACATTGTCGGTGCTCAGTAGAAGGAATAAGGGTTGTACCTACCTTTTCCTCCAAAGTCCATGGCCCAGAAACCCCATCCTTTTGTTTGAACTTTGAGCATTGGTCCCAACCAGGCCTGTGTGTGAGCAGGACCCTGCTGCCATGGTCTGCCTTGGGACGTGTCCCTTTTCCTCTCAGCGCCTTGGTTTCCCCTTCACCCCATCAAGAAGGTTCGACTGGATCCTTCCCCTGCCAAGGTCCATCACCCAGCTGCCAGGTGGTTGGGGGAGGCCACGGGCATGGCAGTCAGCACCTCAGGCTCTCCCGTGGGCAACCGGGTTCCAATTCCAGGTGACCTGACTTTTGGGGCCATTATTTCTATGGAGGAAGCAGGAAGTGCCTCATCTCATCACAGACTCCCTCTGTCACAGCCCCGATGCCAGCCTGGGGTCCAGGATAAACATGCCAATCCTCTGCGAGTTGACCGCATAACCTGCACATATCCTCATTCTAGGAATGAGGTGACTGAGGCTTCAGAGATGGAAGCAGCTTGTCGGCGGCATGCGGAGCTGGGATTGGAAGCCCCTGGTCTTGTGCCCCTCTCCCAACCCCAGCAGCTGCTGACCCTTTCTGCAGGCGTCCAGGACGACCCGTGGAGGGGAGGTTGCATTTCCTCATCTCTGTCCTGCCCACGTGAGCATGCAGGTGCACTTGGGAAGTTTGTAGGGCGGGAAAGCACTGCCTGGAGTTAAGGGGTCTGGAAGGGCGACTTGTAACCCAGTCTGTGCCACCACGCTGCTATGCTACCTGCAGAAATCCTTCTGCCTCTCTGTGCCTGAGTTTCACCATCTCTGTCCAATGGGTGCGGTGGACCAAATTGTCGAGTGTCCCTGCTAGCTTGAAAGGGAGTGACCGTGCGGGCACAGTTCCATGCCAGGCTCTGCACCAAATGCTGGACCCTGTGAGGTGGGCACTGCAGGCAGCCCCTGCTCACAGAGAGGAAATTGAAGGAGGTGAGTTCCCTAGCCCAAGATCACATAATGACAAAAAGGCCCGTCAAGATTTGAATGTGGGTCTGGGTGGGCTGGAGTCCACAGGCCTAACCAAAGCACTCTGCCGTCTGCCGCTGCCAGCCCATCTCCCGGGTACTGGGGCTTAGAATAAACTGCCCTGCACGTAGGCCGGAGGCCCCTCGCCTTCCCAGCCCACTGGCCAGGCCCCCTGACAGCTGTTGGCAGGTCCCCAGCGGCCCCCGGCCCGTGGGCTCCGTTCCCAGAGCCTGTGGTTTGCTCCCAGATCTCCCAGGTCCCATGGGCTTGCGGCCTGCCCCCTGCCCCTGCTGCAGAGGCCAAGGAGGAGGTCCACAGGGGCCAGGACTGGGGGCGGCCCCAGCCCCCGCCCCCTGCTGAGAGGGTGGAGTGGGTGGGGCTGTGGGAGTTTCGCTGGTTTAAAAATACACAGAGGAAGCGAGTGAGAGGGCGAGAGAAGGGGAAGGGAAGGTGGGGAGGCACCTCGACCTTCGCATCTAGATCCTCGAACCACCAATTCCTGGCTGACCAGGGGCCCTGCACAACTTGCCAAGATGACAGAGGGGCCCAGGAAGGCCAGCAAAAAGTTCAGTGAGTGCGGCGGCTGTCCGCGCTGTCCTGCATCCCTCTGCCTGGGCTTCTCTCTGCGTCTGTTTCTTCGTCACTGCCGCGTTTCTGTTTCTCTTTCTGTCCACCTCTGTGTCTGTCTGGAGGTCTCTGCCTCTGGGTTTCCCTGTGGCCATCGGTCCATCACTGTGGCCTGGCATCTGTCTCTGGCCGGTCTGGCTGTCCACGTCTGTGCTGCTCCTGTCTGTCCCTCTGCCCATCTCTGTGTCTCGGACTCTCCCCACCCGCCTCCTGGTTGCTCCACTCCGTTGCACCTCTGGCCCTCTCTGACCCCACAGCGGGGCAGGAGGCCTTCACACACTCCACGCCCTGCAGCTGGGCCTGGGCTGGGATGTCAGGTGGGGAGTCGCTGGGGCAGGGAGCATGGGAGTGCCATGGGATGCTGTCCTGTGCTCCCCAACCAGCAGTGAGGCTGGGACCCAGCCCCTGAGTGGGAAGAGAGCCCAGAGTGACTAGAACCAGGCTCTGGGTGAAGGACCATCGCCACCCATTGCTCTGTCTACCGAGTCTGTCCCTCCTGGTCCCAGCAAACTTCTACTGTCCCCCGATTCCTTTGATCTGACAGCACCAGGGCGGGGACAGGGTGGTGTAAAAGGCAGAGATTGTGGCTGCATCCATAGATGGAAAAGCTGAGGCCAGAGACTGCCTGAGGTCACACGGGCTACGGAGCAGACCTCAATCCCAGTCCCTGGCTTCTGGGCCTCGGTTTCCCTCCCCGCCCCCACTACTGTGTCCTTCAGACTTCTGGTGTCCAGGAGACAAAAGCGGTGGCGCTGAGAAAGGAGGCAGTTGAGGATCCTCCCTCTGGCCACTGGTGCAAATTCTGTCCCCGGCTTGGCTGTCTAGGGGCAGAGTGGCGGCATTTTCTGACAGTGCTTCCCAGGAGGCAGCCACCAAGACCAGGTGGGGGTGGGCAGGGCTGGGAAGAAAGCCCTAGAGCACTGACCCAGCAGCCCAGAGCCCTGGGCCTCTGTCCAGGCTCAGCCATGGCCTTGCTGTGTGACCCTGGGCAGGTCCCTCCTCCTCCCGGAGCCTCAGTTTCCTCCCTTGTCAAATGGGGGCATCCTACTTATATTCCAACACGGGAGTGAGGCCCCGAGGAGGTGAAGGATGCTGAGGAAGTGGAAAATGCCGGTGTCTTTCCTTTTTGCTCATCTGGAGGCTATAGGGAAGTCAGTTGGTGGCAGCTGTGAGGAGGGACAGTCCCACAGCTGGGGGCAGGGTGGAGGGAACTCACACGCACCCCTGCGGAAGCAAGGAGATGGTATCACCCCAGCCCTGCCGCCTGAGTCAGGAGTAGGGGCTCTGCTGACAGGAAGGAGAGAACCTCAGGCTGGTGACAACCCCCTCCTCATTTCACTCCCGCCCCCAGGTGCACAGAGTCCGACTGGAACACCCCGTCCCTGCCCTGACACACGCAGGTGTGTGCACACGACACACATGCATGTTCACCTACAGGCAGTGTGACCTCAGACAGTTCCTTACACTGCTCCGAATCTCAGTTTCCTCATCTGGAAAATGGGAGGTTAAACTTGTGTCATTGTCTTTGAGTTGTGCTGAGAATTCATGCAGTTTGTTTGGCCATGCACAGGCATTTATTGTCATGGTCATCATCATAATCTTCGCTACTTCTGATTGAGGCTGTTCTGTGCACCAGGCACCACATTAAGCATGTTATTAACATGTTTTTCTCCTATCCTCACACTGCCCACAGTGGGTAGGTGCTATAATCTCTATTTTACTGATGTGGAGAATGGGGCTTAGAGAGGTCAAGTGACTTGCCTAAGGTCACGCAGGTAGAACGTGGAAGAGCAGGGAGTCAAGTCCAGGGCTGTGCGACTCCAAAGCTGCCACGTTATACCACTTATGGGAATGTAATGACAATTAGAGGGATTGTCAGTGAAGCCCCTGGCCCTACTTGGACCCTCACTGAGTGGAACTGCAGGATTATTATTAAAAATAATAATTTATCATTATTATTATTGCTGTTGGCATTGTAATTAATTTCTTTTCCTCCCCTTACCCCCTGCCAGAGTTCTTCAAGTTCAAGGGCTTTGGGAGCCTCTCCAGCCTACCTCGGTCCTTCACTCTGAGACGGTCCTCAGCCCCCATTAGTATCCAGTCCCGTCTGGAGCCTGACACCTTAGAGGCTACGCAGGATGACATGGTGACAGTCCCCAAGAGCCCCCCAGCCTATGCCCGCTCCAGCGACATGTACAGCCACATGGGCACCATGCCTCGCCCCAGCATCAAGAGGACTCAGGATCGAAAGGCTGCCCAGGAGGCCCAAGAGGTGGGCTCTGAGCCCAACCTTGTACCCCAAGGTCTGCCTAATCCCTCGGGCTTGGAGGCAGCCAAAGAGGTGGTGGCAGCGGCCAATGCCTCCCTGGAGGACACCTCGGCAATGGAACCCAAGCCTTCAGCAGTGAAGGTGGACCCCAAGAGAAAGTCCGAGGATTTTATCGCCGACAAAGAGGAGGAGAGAGCTCCTGGGGATGCACACCCAGAAAGGTAAGTGCCTACCAGGGGCTGGTGAGAGTGGGAGCTGCAGGGATGGTGTCTCCAGCCTCCTGTCAGTACAGCCCTGGAGAGAACCCCCTTAGCACACATACCTGGGTTGAAAAGAAAAAACCTGCACGCTAATCAAGTACTTACTATAGACCAGGCACTGTGCCGAACCCTTCACTTGTAGTTAATACACAGAAAACTGGCAGGAGATAGATACTGTTACTGTTTCCACATGACAGATGAGGAAACCAATTCAGAGAGGGGACCTCACCTGCCATAGTCAGGGTGCACATCTTGCTAATGACAAAGCTAGGATGTGAACTGAAACCCACATGATTCCAAAGCCCTAGGCGGCCTCCACATATGCCTGTAGGAAGAAAGAGGAAAGAAAAGCCGGCTGAGCCAGAGTAACTTTAGGCCCAGTTCTGGGACTTTTCTTGGTTGGCTTTCGCTGAGACACCAAGCACCGCCTGTCTAGAGCCCCGTTCGGTGGGCAGCCGGACCGCGTAAGGACGCAGAGTGAGTCGGTCAGACTCTGCCTCCTGCTGCTGCGTCATTGGGACAAATCTCTTCCGCCCTCTGAGCCTCAGTTTCTCATCTGATAAATGGCATAACAGTAGCACGACCTCGTAGGGTTGTGGTGAGGGTTTAAGAATAACATAACCTGTAAAATCGTAACACAGTGCCTGGCATATTGTATATTATGGGAATGGGAATGCTGTGTTTATGATTAATAAAACTAGTGCTCTTTTGCCATCCCCGGCGGCCCCAGGCTGCCTTCTCCCGCCATCCCCTCCTAAATTCGGCCTCGTTCGGCCGTGGAGGACCAAGGATTGTGTGTAGGTGACAGGGTCTGATGGGTCCTGGGGCGTTCAGGTACCCCGAGGTATGAGACGGCACTGGGAGCCCGGCCTGTCCCTCCCAAAGAAACTGAGAGTTTGCGGGAGCGGGACGGGGCGGGGCGGAGTGGAGGGGCGCGGCGAGGGGCGGGGCCGTCCCGGGGCTGCGCGGCGAGCTGTTCGGGAAGCCGGCGGTGGAGCCGGGTGGGGCGGGGCGGAGGGGGTGTGTCCGGGGGCGGGGCCTTCCCGCCCCAGACACTGGCAGAGGAAGAGGGGGCAGGGCCAGCCGCGGGTGTGTCCGGGGCGAGGCGTGTCCTTCCCTGCCAGAGGAAGAAGCGACGGAGCGGGGCGGGCGGAGGGGCGGGTCCGGGGTGTGGTCTACGCGTCAGGCTCCGCCCCCGGGGTCTGCCTCTGAACTCCGCAGCTCCGCCGCGGGAGAAAGGCGGGAGCCGCTGAGCTAAGGAGGTCTCGGGGCTGCAGGCGGCGACCGTGGGGAGCCATGACTGCAGTGGGCCGAAGGTGCCCCGCGCTGGGGCCTCGAGGGTGAGTGACCGAGCTGGGCCTAGGGAGGGCCAGCGTGGGGCGGGAGAGGTCTAAGGGGGAAATCTGCACTCCTGGGACAGCTGACAAACTCCGGTTTTCAAAGCCAGCTTGTTTTGAGCGTAACTCTGTCTCCGTCCTGCCCGGGCACACCGGGCATCTGCTCATATACTCCTCACAGCAGCCCCAGGAGAGAGATGCTATTAATTACCCCCGTTTTATAGATGAGGGAAGAAAGATTTGCTAGCCTGGTTTGACACAACCAGTGAAAGTCAGAACCAAGGTTTCACTCCACCTTCCTAATGCCTGGACGACACATTCCCCTCCGGCAGGGCCAGGGCTCTGGGAAAGGCGGCCTTGAGAAATCTTGAGAATGCCAAGTCTAGGACCCAGCCTAAGCCTTCCTCCCTTGTGGGTAGAGGCCTGCTGGTCCTGGCAGTGACTCTGGCATCAGGCTTGGCCTGGAGCTGACCAAGGAAATGGAGAGACTCTGCCCCCATCACTGAGCGTGTCCTGAGGGGGGTGGAGTTAGCGGACCAGATTGAGCCCCTTGAGATGGAGCGTCTCTCCTGCCCTCCAGGGACTAGTGAACATGTGTTCCAGGAGCCCTGTCAGCCTTGTGCCTGGAGCCAGGAGAGCAGCCTTGCCTATGTGATCTCAGAGTAGCCCTGCCCCACTCTGTGCCTCGGTCTCCCCAGTAGCCCAGTTGGGCCTGAGATGGTCTCCAGAGATCCAGCCAGCTTGGGGATGAGGACGTTAGAGAATTGCCAGTGAGGAAGATGGGGCCCTGTTCCTGAGTGTCCTGAGGGTGTCATCCTAGTGGCTGCTCAGGGAGCAGCCTAAGCTGGGGAGACAGTGTCCTTCCCCACCCCCTGGGAGGCAGGGTGCACCTGGAGCAGGAGGAAGGAAGGGGAAGAGGTGAGGCCGCAGGAGTTTCCTGGTGGCCTGTTCCCTGCTGAGATCATGGGGATGAAGAGGAAGGAGGGAGGAGGGGCCTTTAGCTCCCAAAAAGGAGAGCACCAGCCTAGCCCACCCCCGACTCCCCAGGGACCTTCAGCCTTCTTCAGGGAAACAGCAGGTCCTGGAGGGCCCTGGTACCCTCCTGCCTCAGTCCATGCTGCAGAGAAGGAAGCAGGGGCCTGGGGGGGAAGGGAGGCCCCCAACACTGTACCCCCCCATCCACACTGGAATTGTCAGGCAAGGGTCCCACCGGGATGATCACCAGCCAACAACTGGCAAGCACCCAATGGGTGTCATCTACTACACAGGCCCTGTGAAGTGGGAACCTCTCTTTGCTCCATTTTGCCAGCTAGGAGATTGAGGCTTAGAAAGTGGCAAGGACTCTCATGGGTTAACAGAGAGAGTGGATGTTGGAGCCTAGACTTGATCCCCAGCCTAGCCAACTCCCAAGCCCCAGCTCTTAACCACTAGGTCACTTTTTACCTCCTGCAAGTGACAATCTCAAAGCTTTTTCTACCATTATTTTAAGACTTCTCATAGACCCCTGGAAAGGAGGTAATAGGAGCCCATTTTGCAGATGAAGACAGTGAGATTTTGTGAGGTTAATAACTTGCTCAAGATCACACAGTTAGTTGAGTTGGAATTTCATTCATTCTCATGCTTACTGAGCTGCAGTTATGCCCCAGACACTGTTCTAGGCTCTGGAAGACAGCAGTGAACATAGCAGACAAAACCTTGCCCTCATGGAGTCCCTATTCCAGAGGGACAGATGACAAGAGAGATGTGTTATATGGTCAACTAGAAGAGACAAGATCTACTGAGAAATTTTAAAATCAAGTTGGAGAATTGGTCTTGGGGGAAGTGGGAAGTGGCCAGTGATGGCAATTTAGGAAGGTTAGCTAGGAACAACGTCTCAGTGAGCAAGTGATATTTCAACAAAGGAGATGAAGGAACAAAATCTCTTGCTGTCTGGAAAGAGTGTACCAGGCCAAGGGAACAGCATGTCAAAGGCCCTGAGATGGTGACCTCCTTGGCTTGTTTGGGGAACCTCAGAGACCAGGGCGGCTGGAGCAGAGCGAGATGGGAAGGGTGGGGAGGGTGGGCGATGAGGCAGGGAAACGGGTGCAGATGGCAGGGCCTGGAAAGCCCCAGCAAGGACCTGGCTCAGGCAAGCCGGGAGTCACTGCCAGCCTTGAGCTTGGGAGGCCCGCTCTGACCTACATCTCCCTTTAGAGGAATCTGAGTGCAGTTCTGCTCTAGTGCCTCACCAAGTGTCCTTTGCCTCCACTCAGAGACCCAGACCCCCACAGCCCCACTCCCAAGGGGCCATCTGGAAGGAAACTGAGACTTGGACAAGGTGACACCCTATAGGGACACCCTGTGTCACCCCTGCCCCTGCCCTGGTGTCAGGCCCTGAGAATGAGCCAGGATATCCCCTCCCCCGCATTTCCTTTTGGAATGTTGATTCTGGTCCAAGAATTCCCAACTCTCCCCAGAGTCCCACGACCCTCTCGGCCCTGCAGAGTGACGTCAGCTGCCGGGCATCTGGTAGTGATTACCCACCGGGAGAGGGTCGTGGTGGGCCCAGCCTGTGCAGCCTCCTCAGGCTCTGGGCGGCTGGTACTTGTCTTCGAAGGGGCCCAGCTGCTCCTGGCTCTCATTTCCTGTGAGGACTTTCTCACAGTCCCCGAGACCCCCAGACGCCCTGGGCTGTGGGAACGGGGCTGGCTTGGGAAGGACAGACTATCTCCCCAACCCCTAGCTGTAGCCACATCCCCCACCCCAGCCCCAGGGGACCCTGTTGCTGGCTGCCGGACCCGTGTGGGGTGAGGGCAGGGAGGGGAGGGGTCAGATACACCAGCAGCTCAGTGCCCCCTGACAGTGTGACCTTGAGAAAGTCCCTTCTCCTCTGTGAGCCTCAGTCTCCCCGTCTGTAAACTGGGGACAAAAACAGCACCTGCTTCATAGAGTCACTGTGAGGACGGGATGAGATGTGGCAGAGAGAGCCATTCCGGGCTCCGCCCACAGAAGTGCCCATGAACAGAAGCTACTCATGCTGTAGAGGAGGAAACCGAGGCCCAGTGAGCGGGACTTGCCTGGGGTCACATAACCTCCCTGCAAGAGTCCTCTCAAGGGCCCCAGATGGTCTTCTCTCTGTCCGCTCCACCCCACTTCCCTTTCCCGATGTTGGTCTGGGCTCCTGGTCTGGCTGAAATATCATTTTTCTTCACCGACTCCACCCAGCTTCTCCCCATGTCCACCCAGGAGCAGCTCCTGACTGCCAGGGGAGGCCACTCGTGCAAGGAACAGAGCAGAGAATTCGACATCAGGCCATCGGGTCCTAGTTTGAGCAGCTGTGTGCCCTGGGCCAAGTTATAAGCTTCAGTTTTCTTCCTGGTAAAATGGAGCTTCGAGATCAGACATCCTGTGAGCACTCAGTAAATCAGTGCCTTCCCTTTTCTCCAGCAGGTTTTGAGTCTCAGCAGCCCTCGGGGCCCAGAATCCTCAGCTCTGCCCTGGGAAGAACGGCCCCCCTCTGCCCTCTGCACACAGGGCCGCTGCCCTGTCTGGAGCCCCTGCTGGAAAGCTCGGCCCAGTCAGGAAAACTGAGGGCTCGGGATAGTGGGGAAGGGGCAGAGTGTGTCTGGGACAACGGTGGCCCATCTGGGTGGGGCAGACAGGGCAGGGGATAAAGCCCAGACCCTCACTGGCAGGGAATCCCACAGGCCCGTGGCTGGGTGTCCCGGGAGAGACGGGGCTTTCCACCCAGCTCTCTTTGCGCAGGGTCTTTCAGGGCTAAGAGCACAGAGCAGGTGGGTGCCTGTTGCTTCTCTACTATGGGCGAGTGGAGATCGGGGTGAAAGAAGGAAAGAAACTTCAGCTCCCTGGGGGGCATGGGTGGAGGCTGGGGCAGCAAAGGGAGCCCTGCATGGTCTAGGGAATCTTGCACCCTTCCTTCTCGTATGACCCTCACGGCCTCTCTCGGGAGATGGCTGTGAGATAACCACTTCATGGATGCGGGCTATGAGCGTCAGAGGGAGGAAGGCAGGGAATGAGGGTGGGGACAGGGCTGAGAAGGGGACGGCAGAGGTTGGGGAAGTCTCCACTCAAGGCCAGGTGACCAGGCCCCGAGGCCCAAGGGAACAAACTGAGGGACAGAGACGGTGGACAGGCCCCTGAAGAGGGCAATGCCACCTGTCTTGAAAGAGGGCCTGGTGGAGCAGGGCGGCAGCCTCTCCCCACCCCTTCTCCTGCAGGCTCCCTGGGGGAAGCCCACCCTTGCTTCTGCCCCAGGGTGGAGGCCCTGAAGGCAAAGCTCAGATCTAAACATGCATTGGGGAAAAATAAAGGATAATGGGCTTTAATTACTGTTCATTAATCCAATTAATTAAGCTAATGTATGCAAGAAATGGTATCAGTTATCAGAACAAATCAGTTAATACAGGCAATTAAAGTGGTTGGTTATTTAAATAATTAATGTCGCTGATTAATGGGACTGATTTAGCTCCGTTGTCACTATTATTTATTAATTGGTTTCAGCACTAATATTACAAGAGAAGTGTCTTTAAAGTCCATAAAATAAGGAATAAATTAATTAATTAGTGGAGCTGAGTTTTACAGATGGATACTTTGATTCCTGGATTTGATCATTACAACAGGAGAGTATTCTAGAAATGTCCAAGCCAACTGAGATCTGAAGGCTAAGTAGGAATTACCCTGGCCAAAGAGAGAGAGGATGTTCCAGGCAGAGGAAACATCATGTGCAAAGGCCCCCCGAGGCTCGAGGAGGCAGAGCTCTTTGGAGGAAATTGGAGGAGACCAGAGTGCAAGGGGAGGGATGAGAGTCAGGGTCGTAGAGGGCCAAGCCAGAAGGACTGGGCTTTGTGCTCGAGGACTCAGGGGGCTGTTGTGACATTCATTCATTCAAAAAAATTCTTATTGGGTGCTTATTGGGTTTCTGGCTCTGTTCCAGGCAGAGATATAAATCACAGCCCTTGTGGGGCTAACGTTCTAGTGAGAGGCAATAGTCGCTGCATGAGATAAAATAAATGGCAAGTCAGATAAAGTGCTGGGGGGAGAATTAAACAGGAGGGAAGGTGGGAGTGTTGGGAAGGTCACATTTTAAGCTGGGTGGCTAGGGAAGGCTTCGCTGAGAAGGGGACATCCTAGGGACGTGAAGACCTGAGGGAGGGTAGGGAGAGAACCCAGGGGATATCTGGAGGAAAAGTGTTCCAAGCAGAGGGAACAGAAAGGGAAAGACCCTGAGACGGTTGGGGGGAGCTCGGCAAGACACTCAGCCGGGCTGGAGCAGTGTGACAAGGGCAGTGTGGTTGGACGTGGGGTTGGGGAGGAGCGAGGAGCCTCCTTGGCTCCTGGAGTGAAATTGGGGCCACGCCAGTTGGCTGGAGCAGAAATCTGTGATCCGGTTTTCATTTTAATAGGACTGCTGTGGCTGCTGTGTGCGGCAGTGACAGGTAGCAGGGGACGAGGATGGAGGCAGGGAGGCCAGCGGCCAGGTGGTGGCAATAGTCCAGACGAGTAAAGGCAGCTATCATAAGCGGACACGGTCACATTGTGTCCTGGGCGTCCCGGAGCGCGGTAGAGCAGCAGGCTGTGGTGATGGGGTGGAGGCGTGGCCCCAGGCCCTTAGCTCCCGGGGCCTGAGCCTCTGCCCTGGGCACTCCCATTGGCTCTGGCTGCTCTCCCCAGGCCTGACCCCTTGTGCAGACACCCAAGGCTCTGCCTCTGCCCCAGAGCCCGAGGGGAAGTGGACAGGAAGCAGGAGGAAGCACTGGGTCAATCCCAGTGTCCTGGCCAATCTGTTCCCAGAAGTGGGAGGATTTCCGGGCCTGAATGGCCGGAAACATCGGGATAAGACACCTCACCCGGGAAGAGTGGGCGGCGGCGGGCAGGGGGAGGGGTCCCTACACCACCTCACTCCCACTGCTGCTGGACAGAGAGAACACAATGGCTTTGGAAGCCTGCTGCTGGGCTGCAGCCTGAAGGACTATGCTTAGGTGCTAGGAAGGGCTAGGGGAAGGTTCACAATGAGGAACCCCAGAATGTCAGAACAGAGAACTGTCAGACAACTTCTCAGTGAGGAGCCTTTGCCTTCAGGAGCTAGGAGGAAACTCACACTTTCATTTTTTAGCTTTTTTTTTTTAATATTAGTTTCCTGTATTTAGGGAAACACTTCCCCAATGTCTGACCTCCCTTCCCCATTTTGCAGATGGGAAGACTGAGGCCTTTCCCAGCCAGAGAACTGAGACCCAGCCTAACAAAATTAATAATAATGACAGTGGTTAATACTGGTTGTTTGCTACCCATGCATGCCCTTGAGCAGTATTTATGGAGCTCCTACTGTGTGCCAGGTACTGTGCTGGGCACTGAGGGGTTCGACGGAGAAAGAGACGAAGTCGGCCAGGCATGGTGGCTCAGGCCTGTAATCCTAGCACTCTGGGAGGCCGAGGCGGATCGCTCAAGGTCCGAAGTTCGAGACCAGCCTGAACAAGAGCGAGACCCCGTGTCTACTAAAAAAAAAAATAGAAAGAAATTAGCTGGACAACTAAAAATACATAGAAAAAAAAAATTAGCCAGGCATGGTGACCCATGCCTGTAGTCCCAGCTACTTGGGAGGCTGAGGCAGTAGGATCGCTTGAGCCCAGGAGTGTGAGGTTGCTGTGAGCTAGGCTGACGCCACGGCACTCTCTCTAGCCAGGGCAGCAAAGTGAGACTCTGTCTCAAAAAAAAAAAAAAAAAAAATCATACTAAACTGCAGATCTGGATTCAGTAGGTCTGAAGTGCAAGATTCTGCATTTCTAACAAGCTCCAAGTAATACTAATACTGCTGGCTAAGAGGTCACATTTTAAGTAATAAAACTTGAGTACCTTTACATATGTCCTTATTGGAGCCTGAGAATTAGACTCTGAGTTAAGCAGTTTGTTATCTTAAATATGGAAATGGGAAAGGAAACAATAGTTAATTGTTTTGCTTTGGTTGTCTCAGTTATTTAGTAATGGAGCTGGGGCTAGAACCAAGATTTTGTTACTCCAAATCAAATGCTGTGAACTCCGCATCATTAGATAAAGTCCTAACTTGAATTTTTCCTGCTCTCCCCTTTTGAACAGTTTTATCAGTGAATTGCTTCGTTTAAAATCCCTCTGATTTCTTTGGTTTTCCAAGCTTCAGAGTTACCAAAAAACGTGACTGAACCTGACACTGGTGGGTGCTAGAAAGTGGCTATACTTTTATTTTGCATATTTATTATATAACAAATACACAGCACTTGCTATATGCCAGATACAATTTTAAGTGCTTTGTATATATTTACTTACTTAATCTTCATAACAATCCTTTGAGGTACGTACTATTATTATTCCCCTTCTACAGATAAGGAAACTGAGGCACATAAAGGTTAAATGGTTTGGTTAGGGTCCCACAGCCAGTAAGTGACAGAGAAGTGTAGTAGAAACAATATACTAGCACATAGGCAAGCTCTCTACAAACTAGCATTGCTTTGCAAATTGGAGATCTGCCTCAGAAGTGCTGATGATCAAGGTTAGGGACAGTGAAGATCAGCTTTCTTTAGTTTATTCCTGAGGCTTCTCATTAAATGGCAAAGAAGCTCTCTACAAAAGAAATTAAGATTTTGCTGAGGGTGGAAGTGGGTGATAGTTTAGTTGCCTTTCCTTAACCATTTCTTAAAGTAACAGTCATATAAACAAATTTGAGAGATGGTGGTAAACTAAACAGCAGTCATAGCCCATTTGATCCCTTTTAAATGATGTTGCATTCTTGAGCCTAGTCAGGTGACCTTTTCTTTCCAGTTTCCTCTTTGGATTTTTGATTTTTGTTTTTTTGGTTTTTTTGAGACAGAGTCTTACTCCGTTGCTGTGGCTAGAGTGAGTGCAGTGGCGTTAGCCTAGCTCACAGCAACCTCAAACTCCTGGGCTCAAGCGATCCTCTTGCCTAAGCCTCCCAAGTAGCTGGGACTACAGGCATGTGCCACCATGCCCGGCTAATTTTTTCTATATATTTTTAGTTGTCCAGATAATTTCTTTCTTTTTTTTTTTTTTAAGACAAAGTCTCACTCTTTTGCCCTGGCTTAGAGTGAGTGCCGTGGCGTCAGCCTAGCTCACAGCAACCTCACACTCCTGGGCTCAAGCAATCCTTCTGCCTCAGCCTCCCGAGTAGCTGGGACTACAGGCATGCGCCACCATGCCCAGCTAGTTTTTTGTATATATTTTTAGTTGTCCGATTAATTTCTTTCTATTTTTAGTAGAGACGGGGTCTCGCTCAGGCTGGTCTCCAACTCCTGAGCTCAACCAATCCGCCCACCTCGGCCTCCCAGAGTGCTAGAATTACAGGCGTGAGCCACCACACCCGGCCTATTTTTGTTTTTTTAATGTTTAATGAAGTAAAAGGAGAGGGAACAGCTCTAGCAGTTCTCTCACAATGAAAACTTTTTATTTTATGTTCATATTGGTAGAAGAAAGACCTCCAACCTGAAGGAATTTCCATTTTCACCTTAAGATTTGGGCTCTCATTCTATCTGTTGAGCTTAGATAGATTTTTTTTTTTTTTTACTTAGGATTTAATCTTAAACTATTCTTACAAACCTCTCTCTTGCCAGTGAAGCAGCTAGGCATTATAAGAATTTAAGGATGGTTTAAAAGTGGAAAAATTATCGTTATGGAGAAATTTCAACTTCTTTCAGATGATCTGTTCCCTGTAGCTGCTTCAAAAACAAAAAAAAAACACCACAAAACCACAATAAACAGCCACCCACAGGTCTTCTGCTCTGCTAATGGTGGTCTCTCAGAGATGGAGCCTCTGGAACATGGAATAGCTTAAACAAGGTTAATTCTATAAAACAATAGTTTAAACTTATTCACATGTCTTCCCTTGACCACTTTTTAGTGACTAGTAAGATAAAGCAAAGTTATACCTTGAGTGCTGGGTTAAGTTTCCTATACACCCTATGTAGGGTGAAGGGGCTGTGAAGGGATTTTTGTGCTTCCTACTTCTTGCCCAGGTGAAGAATAGAGCTAGAGGAGATTCTTCAGGAAGTTAGGAAACAGAGTTAAGGACAGCCCTGTTGAGGCATTCCCTTTGCTTTAGGGACATATTGGCTTGCCTTATGTTCTCTGAATTTTGCTTTGGATTGATTCTTTTAAAAATAGCCTTTTCTGAAGGATCTCTTTTCCTTTCAGTCCTCCCCCCTGTCCCATCAGAAATAGGGACAGTACATTCTAAAAAGCCTCCTGCCCTACAGAACTCTCTCCCTAAGCATGTAACTTCTTTTCATTTATACAGCACTACCTGTTCAAATGATTTTCTGCACAGTCAGACAGTGCAATAATTACTAGAAAAGGCCTTTTGGCATAAGGAGGAAAGGTGTAGACTTGTTCCAGGTTTAGTTTGTTTGTAAGCATGTGTAATCTTCTTAATTTACAAAGTACTTTCACATCCACAATAATTTAATTATCATAAGACAATCTGTGAGGTATATGATGGGTATTAGCATCATACTATAGAGCAGGAAACTGAGGCTTGACTCATTTTCTCTTCAAAATAATCTAGTGTAGAAAAGTTAATTTTCTTGTCTAAGTCTTTTTTCCTAATTAGTAGTATAATTGGTCATCTTATTTCTAAATTGGTGTTGAACTTCTGTTGGAACTCTGCAGTCTTCTTATAAAAAGTAGTTTCTCTTTGCTGGGGTTGGGGGGAACCTACCCCTACACATAGAAAAGCGTAAGCTATCCATGCTGTTTATCTCTGTAGTGAGGGATAGCCTTCTTGAGTCTCAGGCTCATCTTTCTCGATAATTTTCTTAATTACCTCCTAAAGTGTATCTTTCAAAATTCCTTTAGTACAGGTAGTGTAGATGATAAACTCTCAGTTTTTGTTTATCTGAAACTGTCTTTATTTCTCTCCCTCTTTGTGTTTTGGTTTTTGGGGTTTTTTTTGTTTTTTGCAAGGCAAGCAAGAAACGAAGTTTGTTGAGGAAGGGCAAGATAGGTTCACAGAGCAAAAGCAAGACACATTAGCCACAGATGATGAACGGCCCCTGTCATAAAAAAAGGGGGGGGGCCTCCCTCTTTGTAAGTTGTTCACACACACACACAACTCTAGCTTAATAATTATTGTCTCCTGGCACTCTTTTAGAAAATTTTCCAGTTTTCAAGTTTCCATAGCCAGGCCTGGTGGCTCACACCTGTAATCCTAGCACTCTAGGAGTTCAAGACCAGCCTGAGCAAGAGTGAGACCCTGTCTCTAAAAAAAAAAAAGTCCATTGCTGCTGTTGAGTAGTCTTCTGTCAGTTTCTTTGTAGATAGTCTGTCTTCTCTGTGCTTTTTCTAGGAGGGTTAGAAGTAGTATTGTAAGGCTGCCCTCTGCCTGTGGGCTTTCCTAGACTGAAGAGGTTGAAGTCCTGCCAAAAGACCAGGTGCAGAAGGCATCTTACCAGCAGCATTAAGTAATTGGTCAGTTTCCTCATTTGTTTTTCCTCGGGACCACTCAGAAATATTGATAGCTAGATCTAGATGGACTGGATACTCAACAACTGCTCTGGAACCCAGATCATGGGAAAGATTCTTCAGGGATGCTAGTGAAGCTGTGAATACAAGAAGCAGAGTTAAACCTGATGCTGTTTCCAGACTGGTAACTCCTCCCAAGCTGTTCAGGGCCTTTTACAGCTTTCTTCTGTCAAACTGTCCTAAGAGGCTAAGATGAAGAGAGAGAGATTGAGTCACTATAACTCTTTGTTGTTAATACAAAGGAGGGAGGAGTAACTTTTACATGATGTTTTTATTTTTGCTTTGCAGAATGCATCCTGTGTTGTTTTTGCTGCCCGGCATGCAAGCGCTTCCTCCACGGTAAGGTTTGGAAAGGCAGACAGAATTGTTGGGCTGTGGGACAGAGGATTTGGGGACCACCTGGTCTCTTATTCTCTTGTTATTGTCCTGAGTATCTCCTAGAAGTGTCCATGATTATTATTATTATTGTTATAACTACTATTACTATATTACTATTTTAAGAAATAATTTACTCAATGGTATAGTGAAGTGGGAATATCAGATACTTTTGCCTAATTCTTTCTTTAAAATTTAAATATTTTAAATTGTAAAATATACATAATATAAAATTTACCAATTTAATAATTTAAGTATATGGTTTAATGGCAATAAGTGCATTTACATTATTGTGCAGCCATCACCACCATACATCTCCATAACTTTTTCATCTTCCCAGATTAAAACTGTACCCATTAAACAATACTCATCCCTTCCTCCCCTGCCTAATTCTTTTATCCTCATTTATACATAATATTAACAGTTGACCAGACTTCCCTGGTAGATACAGGAAACCAAATTCTAAAAAGCAAAGTCTTCATACACCTACTTTGCAGGAAATCTAATAAACTTTTTGATGGTCACTTAGCCCTTCTACTTCTTTTTAGAATTTGAAAGACATATTGGCTGATCTGATACCTAAAGAGCAGGCCAGAATTAAGACCTTCAGGCAGCAACATGGCAAGACAGCGGTGGGCCAAATCACTGTGGACATGGTAAGAGTTGTGGGACTTTGGCCGGGAAAAGTAGCTCTGTAATGTGCTTCAGCACTATTCTCTTCACTTACTGTTCAGAAGCATTGTGTCCCATACAAGATGTTTGGGGTCTATGGTATCCATTTGAGAGTAGATTGTTCTTTTCTACAAATTTAATAGTTGAGCTTAATCTGATTCACCTGTGGGAAGGATGGATGAAGGTTCTATTCCTATTCCCAATCCCTCTGCTTTTGGGGCTAGGACTCTGTGTCTTTGAATTGATGTTATGCCAGCCATCTAGTTAAACCACAGTCCTGGTAGGCCCTCTAGAACAGTATTAGGATGAGTTTTCCCCAGACTTAAGATTCTGAGCAGCTCAGATGATAGTTTCACAGAAGTTTTTGGCTATTGGTCTCCACCCCTTCCCCTATAATATATCTCATTCTATTTACTTTGGTTGGTGGGACTTTGGAGTTAGGGGGCTAAGAGTGAAAGAAGAGAGAAAAAATAAAATACAGTAAGAAAAGGAAGCAGAGGCAGAAACATTAAAGAAAGTGAGTGATTTCTCAGCTTAAAAACTTCATTTCCAACTTTAGCGTCTTCCTTGCAAAGTTCAATTCTTTAGTAGGTTAACTCCTCAGATATTTTCTTCCCCCAAGTGCAAGTCAGAGAATAAATTTCCTCTCCCAGATCCCACAAAGTTCTAACAAGCTGTGTCCTGAATCACTCTGGTTACAACCTCTTTTATTTTTTTTTCCATTCTCTTTAGATGTATGGTGGCATGAGAGGCATGAAGGGATTGGTATACGAAACATCAGTTCTTGATCCTGATGAGGTAAGACATCTTCATGTCAATCACTGATAATTATTGAGTTTACTGACTATGCAAACCATGGATTAGACCAGTAAGAGTAAGGAGAATAAAACAAAGCATATTAATATTTTGGAAGGTAGAGAATAAGTATGTATGGAACAACTGAAGAACAAGTTTGCCTTTTTAATGTATCAACTTAAGAGTTGTAATTCTCACTCTTCTCCATCAAGGGCATCCGTTTCCGAGGATTTAGTATCCCTGAATGCCAGAAAGTGCTGCCCAAGGCTAAGGGCGGGGAAGAACCTCTGCCTGAGGGCTTATTTTGGCTGCTGGTAACTGGACAGATCCCAAAAGAGGAACAGGTAAAGCAGAAGGACATAGCCCTTCTTAGTCTCCTTCCTCATTGCCTTTTTCTGATCTCAGAAACTTAATCCTGATCTGGCTGTGGGTGGTAGTTTATACAGATATGTAGCGAGGGGAAGGAATCAGAGCAGGGTTCTGCTGTATAAATAGATTGGATTGGACTCTCTTGACTTTTCTTTACTCAAATGTCACTTTGCTTTTGTTTTTCTTCTTCCTTTTCCTTGCTAGTGTTCTGAGCAGTGTCTCTTCTTCTACAGGTATCTTGGCTCTCAAAAGAGTGGGCAAAGAGAGCAGCTCTGCCTTCCCATGTGGTCACCATGCTGGACAACTTTCCCACCAATCTGCACCCCATGTCTCAGCTCAGTGCAGCCATTACAGCTCTCAACAGTGAAAGTAACTTTGCCCGAGCATATTCAGAGGGTATCAACCGAACCAAATACTGGGAGGTAGGAAATTTGGGTGACCTGACTGGTGTGTGATGGGAAGTCAAAGGACTTGAATGTGAAGGGAGGAAAAGGAATATAGAATTTTGAGAAAAATTACTTGTCTGGGCCAGGCGCGGTGGCTCACGCCTGTAATCCTAGCACTCTAGGAGGCCAAGGCCGGTGGATCGCTCAAGGTCAGGAGTTCGAAACCAGCCTGAGCAAGAGCGAGACCCTGTCTCTACTAAAAAATAGAAAGAAATGATCTGGACAACGAAAAATATATATATAGAAAAAAATTAGCCGGGTATGGTGGCGCATGCCTGTAGTCCCAGCTACTTGGGAGGCTGAGGCAAGAAGGATCGCTTGAGCCCAGGAGTCTGAGGTTGCTGTAAGCTAGGCTGACGACACGGCACCCTAGCCCGGGCAACAGAGCAAGACTCTGTCTCAAAAAAAAAAATTACTTATCTGAGTTATGCCAGAAACTTACTTAACAACTTTTCATTGTAGGCTTGTTTTGTGTTACTTGTTGGGATTACAAAAATAGAGCATGGTTCCTATCACCAAGGTTATTGATTTGGTTAGGGTGACATACATGTAAAAAAGAAACTTAAAATTCCATAGGCTTGCTATTATAGAAGTATGTACACAGGGCTGTTGTAACATTGAAAAGGATGTGACATAACTGCAGAGTCCTTGAGGAAATTTTCACAGAGCAGTCTTACCCTGGCTCCAGAGGGTCGCTTCCCCTCCCTGTCTTATTCAAATAAGGAAAACTTTGAGAAATTTTACAAGTGAGGTGAACAGCAGCTAAGGCAACTCTAGAGTCTAAGAGGAGGACTAGTGCCAATCAGCCACATTCTGGGCTAGCCAACCCAAAATACCTGTCAGGAGTGGGAGGGTGGTTAGTGTCCTGGGAATAGGATCCAGAAACAAATAAGCTTTATTCTCTGAAAATGAAAAGTGACCTTAATAGTTTAAACTCTGGTTGGGGTATGGGAAGGTTGTTATATCTTATCCTAATGCATAGTACATAATTTCTTCTTTATTCTTCTCGTATTCCATATACTCACAAACACTGGGTAAAAGTACAAATCATCTTGCTAGATTTACAGAAAGACATCCCATTTTCTTTTCTTATTTGGAGACAGTTAGTATAGGAACAGAAAAATTCCTTACAAAGCAAGTACATGGGCCGGGCACGGTGGCTCATGCCTGTAGTCCTAGCACTCTGGGAGGCCGAGGCGGGCGAATTGTTTGAGCTCAGGAGTTCGAGACCAGCCTGAGCAAGAGCGAGACCCCGTCTCTACCAAAAATAGAAAGAAATTAATTGGACAGCTAAAAATATATAGAAAAAATTAGCCGG
>CAUYSK010052914.1:0-27910 GCA_963575035.1 Avahi laniger
CGGCAAGTGTCAGTGACCGGTCCCAGGGGAATAACCGAGCGGCACGCAGAGAGTTGGAGAGTCAGAAAGTTTTATTGCCGGCGGCCCAGATTGAGGTCAAGCCTCCCAAAATCTGAGCACCTTTTCCGGGTTTTTGTCAGGTTTTATACTTTTCTGGGGGGTTACTTTTAACAAATCACACACAGGTATAAATGATTAACCAATTAGCAAAAAGACTTAAAAGTTATCCCATAAACAATAATTCTTATAAGTAGTAGAATCATGATAGGCTTATAACAAACATCATAATCATGACAGGCTTGCAGTTTTGTTCAGCTTTGCTCAACTGCCCTGTGGTTTTTTAGCTTGTAACACTGACAGGTGTCAGTGTCTACTTGCTGCTTTGTGGTTTTAAGCAGAACTGGCACAGAAATTTCCCTAACACTATCTTCTTCTTGTTTTACACAAGAATCATTTTTATCTCGTAAAAAAATATTTTAGCTTTTTAGTTTATCCTAATTGTCACAGTTGAATATGTGTCAATCAATAATGCCACATTATGTAGCTGTGTTGCAGAGTGACACATTCATTAAGATTGACCCTAAAAAGGCTGTTGAGAAAAGCCATTCAGGGCAAATAAATTCAATAAAATTTAATCTGTGTTTCTTTTTCTTCTTGTCAAACTTGGATTAAGGCAGAAAGAGATTTATTTCCTTTAAAAACCTTTTTGCCCATTATTAATTGAAACATTTTATTAATTGGATTGGTCACATTTTGCTGAGTCAGAGTACAGTTGGACCTTGGTAAATAGAAATATATTCCATTTCATGAGGCATTGTAGCCATTTTCATTAATGCTGCAGAAGAGATGATATATTCTTTAGAATTATGGGAAGTGAACAAAACATTTTCAGGAATGATAAAATGGAAAAACATTTTGATTTGTGACTTTGTTTTCATTTTAGGATAATATTATAAAAATGATATCTTTCTAGCTTTTAGTATATTTATAACTTTGAGAATGCTGTGAATATTGAGATATTGTAGCGATAACTATTTTGCTTAGTATAATACATAAGGAAATACTTAGAGAAAATTTAAAAGCCTTAAGGACAAAGTATATCTCCTCAGGTTGATGTCTGGACATTTACAGAAAAACAATCCTATGGGAATTCTATCCTCTAAATTTTATGAGTAGATACCTTTGATAAGCCTAAACCTAAAGCTGATTGTGGAAAATATTTATCAAATTGGGGATTTTAAATGATGAAGATAAAGAATAGAATTTAATCATTTGATCAGCATGTATTGAGGGCTTCTTAGATGCTATGACTTATGAATCTTTTATGTATTATATTTTATATTAAGGATTTCTTGGGAAGTTCAGCTGATTCAATATTTCTTTACGGAAATTTTGGAGTATTAAATTAAAAATCTAAATTATAAAATATATAGCTTCCAAGGATATTTACCATGACAAAGATTTGCTTCTCCACACTTAGAAGGGTATGAACCATCCCAGGCTGGTGGGCTTGGGAGAAGTCTTGGAGACATTTCAGTATATTTATTTACATGGCAAGTATTTACTCAGTATCTACTCTGAGCTGGCTTGTGACAGGTGCTTAGTCTGCACTGGTAACCAATATGTCAGTGATTCTTGTATTCTTCAAATTTACATTCCAGTAGTGGAAATTGACAACAAAAAATGATTTCAGTTGGGCTTGTGGAAGTTTGTTGAAAGAGGTAAACAGGGTGCTGTAATAGAAAATAAAGGGTCAGAGATTTTGAAAATGAGGTAATTAGGGGAGTCCTTCTTGAGGACTTTATATTTGAGATCTGCTGTGGTTTGGATGTTTGTCCCCTCCAACCTCATGTTGAGATTTGGTCCCTAATGTTGAAGGTGGGGCCTAATGGGAGGTGTTTGGATCATGGAGGCGGATCCCTCATAAGTATATCAGTGCCCTCCTTTGGAGATGAGTGAGTTCTCACTCTCCAGAACTGGTTGTTAAAAAGAGCCTACCACCTTCTCCCCACCCTTTCCCTCCTCTCTTGCCGTGAGATCTCTGTGCAGGCCATCTCCCCTTCACCTTCCTTCATGAGTGGAGGCAGCCTGAGGCCCTCACCAGATGCAGATGCCCAGCCCTGAACTTTCTAGCCACCCTGAATTGTGAGTCAGATAAACCATGTTTCTTTATAAATTCTCCAGCCCTCAGGTATTCCTTTATAGCAACACAAATGGACTGAGACAAGATCTATAAGAAGGAATGAGCTTGGTATGACATTTTATGTTGAGGAAACAGTCCTGAAGCATGAGAGTTTGGATCGTTCATGGAACTTAACAAGGCCAATGTGGCAGGAAGGCAATATGGACCAGTGCTTCAAGCTGGGGTTGGAGGGAAGGCGGAGGCTAGTTCATGTAGTATCTTGCTGTATACAGTTTGGATTTTAATCTCTATGTAATGGAAAACTATTGAAGTGTTATAAGCAGATGATAGATAAAATCCAATTTATATTTTTAGAAGCTCAATTTTGGCTATTACAAAGAAAATAGTTTATAGTAGGACAAGATTAGAAGCAGGAAGATAAATTAGGCAGTTTTGTAATGAGCAAGGTCAAAGTTTGGATTAGGATGTTGGTAATGGAGATGGAGTGAGGTTGGAAGAATGGGGACATACACTGGAGGTAGAATTGGCTGACTTGCCAAGGGATTGGGTGTGAAGAATGTAGTGTAATATAGAATCAAAGATGACTCCTAGTTTTTGGCCTGAAAAACTGATAGAATGGTGATGCCATTTATTAAAATGGGGAAAACTGTGCAAGAAACAAGTTGGGTGGAGGTGAGAGGTGAGAATCAAAACTTAAGTCTGGGACATGTTAAATTGGAAATATTTGTGGTAATACTAGTGCAGGTGCCCAGTAGGCACTCTGGAACTCAGGAGAAAGCATGGGCTGCAGGTACAACCTGGCGTAGTCATCATTTGATGGTATTCATTGAATGGATGAGTGGATGAAACAATCCAAGGGAAAAAGTGCAAACAGAGAAGGAACAGTTGCTGGAGATCAAGGGCTAGGGTGCTCCAACATTGAGAAATCTGATAGAAGAGGAGCTAGCAGAGAAGATTAAGAGTGGTCACTGAGGTAGGAACAAAACTGGGAAAGTGTGACATTGTGGAAGCTATGAGAATAGACAATTGCAGGAGGATGGCGTAGTTACTGGGAAGGCAACGGATAAGTGAACAAGGTGAGAGCAGAAAAGGATCCATCTGCCTTTACAATCAATCTCTGCCTTCAGGAACCTTGTCTTGATTGCCTTGGCATTCCCAGCACCTTGCACAGAGAGCGATACTCAATAGGCAGTAAGTAAATATTGTTAATTAATTAAATGAGAGTGGTAGTGTCGAAAGAGGGTTATATTGTAAGTCCATCAAGAATTAAACCCCAATTGTTCTGTTTTTAAGTGAAGATGACTTTCATATCAATCACTGATATTTTAATGAAGGACAGCCTGTGATTTTCAGCCATGGCTTCAGGAGTATAATCCTGTTCCTTTTTGACCAATAAATCAGTTACCTCTGTCTTCCAAAAGAAAGACAGTAACAGTAGTTACGGTGGTTTGGAAGAAGAGAAAATGTATGCGTGTGTGTGTGTTTGTGTAGTGTCTATGTGCATGTGGTATACAGTATTGGTTTCATTTAATGAAGCAGACACCAAAATAACCTACTGGAGTTTGAAATTGTAGAAATGGCACAAAGAGCCTATGTTAATTTCTAGTTTAGACATTTGATTTTTTCCTGATAAGGTTAGACAGTTTTGTTAAACTTTGGCCAAGGGAAATTATGGCGGAAGGAATTAATAGGAAAGAGATTAGTCTAATGGGAGAGGACTCAGTCATTTTGAATGACTCAGTCATTTTGAATAATGTAATTTTCAGGCCTTATTTCTATTAACCTGTGATCTTCTTAAAATATATCTTTGTTTGCCTCTTCTAAATAAAGAGTAAGGTACTAAGCAAATAATCTAAACTTAAAAGACTTACACTTTATTTGTTAGTGTCCCATAGATAGTATAAGCAGAAGAAAATAACATTTCTCTCTGATCAGGTGGTAGAAATTATTACAGTATTGCAAAATTGGTAGATATATGCTCTACTTTCTTTCTTACTGTCTGCTCTATCTATAGACAGAAAACCTGTGTACCTTCTGATACTGTGTTCAATGCATATTCTATCTACTATGAGTGTAGAATGCTGAAATACATTAAAGATACCAATGAATAAATAACTTCTCAATTTCTAGTAGCATGCATCTAGTGCTTATTTATGCACACTATTTACACCTAAATGATTTCATTGAATCCTCACAATTTTGTGAGACAGGTGTTATCTCCTAGTCCAAGATCATGTAACCAGTCAAAGTCAGAACCAAGTCCCAAATCTAGGTCTCCTGACTTCGGACCCTAGGTGCTTCCATTTCAAGACTGCCTGCAGGTGGTGGACACGCTCCTGCCTCCACACCCAGGGTCCTGAGGAAAGCAGATGAGGACACCTAGACATAGAGTGGGGAGTAGCTATTTTTGCTTCCTCATTTCTGGACATTTATTCGTTTAAAATTGCTGGCAAACAGTGCATCATAAATCACTACTCCATGTATATAAATAGTGGCCTCTCTTCCAAAATTAATAACCTGCATTTCTAGATCATTAACTTGGCTGTATCCTAATAAATAGATTATGATTCCCCATCAAATTAAATTGTATGGTCCCGGAGGAGGGTGAAGTAAGAGTTTTAATCTTTGAGGGAGGCTTTCTGGAATTGCTCCTTATGCTGCCAAGCAACATTAGGAGTCATTGGTATTGCAGGTTAAATTCTTTTAGGGTCAGCTGTTGGTCCTTCAAAAATGAGTACTTGGCATCTGTTGAGCCTATTCTTTTAGGCTTTTCTGAGTTGGAGTTTTCTATTATAGCAAGGATTGTTTTTAATGAAAAGGCATAGCAAAACCCTCAATTCTGAGATCATCATCTATACAAAGGTCAAATATTGTTAATGTTCCTTAAGGGAGAACTGTGATAATTGGGACTGATACCAGCATATTATTAGTAGTAACTGTAATATGAGTCTTTCAAGCTGTAACTGGAAGTCAATTTCTGAATCTCTAGGTGGAAAAATTGGGCTTTCTTGGAGATAGATGCCACATGTGTGGTTTAAGCTTAGTTTGAGACTCGGGCGCCATAAATAATAAGATTAGTAGCGTAGAGTTTTGTAACTGAGCATTTTGGCATCAGAGAGATGACAAGTGTATAATTTATCAATAGCTGAGCTTCGAAACCAATGTTCTGCCTTGATAGTCACAAAGAAGAATGGTGCTACAAGTGCCAGAATCTCTCATATGTTTTGGGGGATAGAGTTATTAGTCAAAGAATTTAGGACATCATAAAAACTGATGATAAATAGATGAAAATGTCTGAAGAGTGATGCTCCATTTTGCACAAAAAGAAATTGAACACAGAAGCAAGTATTTAGCACCATCTCTAAAAACAGAAACCATGGATAATGAATATGACTACACCTTAATTTGTATCAGTTTTCTTGTTAGAGAGTCCTGTAAAGTATATTATTTCATCATCTACAGAGCAGTGTTTATAATATTTATTTTCCAGAATTGGAGGAGTATCCAGCAAATGAGAATTTAAACTTGACAGTTATCTTTTTAAAAAGGGGAAAAATATAACCTGTCCTGTTAATGCCAAATTAAAATGGTTGATGGATTCTGTGAACATGATTCAGGCTAAATGAAACCCGTATATGAAATATTTTGAAGAAATTAAACTCATCCTAAGACTCATAAAATTAATTCATATGGACAGTGGAATATTACACAGGTTAGAGAATAAAGCCCTGGGTAAGCAAACAATAAGATCATGGTGACCGCTCTATTTTATTGAACTCTATTATATTTTAATTTTTTTGTCCTGACTTCTTATGTAATCTTGGGAAAGATGCTTCACTTTCATGGATGTTCATGTATCTGTTAAGTGGGAATTATAATTTCCCTTACTATGATGGAGGTTATGCAATATTTCTAAAATTCATGAACTTTTTAAGGAGACTCTCTTAATTAACAGAAGTTATTATAAAAATTAAAATTTTATGCATGGAAGAATATACAGAAATTTTGACCAATAATTTCTAAAACAAACAAATTGAAAGTGCTGTAGGGTTGGGTAGCTTCAAAGTTCATAAGAAAATCTTCTAGGTAGGAATGACTTATTGATAAATGAAGGAAATAATATCTTTGGACAGAGATTGGCTTTGGGTTAGTTTGGAAAGAGATGGTTTAGCAAGATATTGTGGTTATCTATTGTTTGAAAGCTTAGTGGCTTTAAACAAAAGCCATTTTATTTGCTTGTAAGTCTGGATCAGCATTTTCTACTGGGCTCAGTGTAACCGATTCTTCTGCTGGTCTGTTTTGGGATCACTCAATCAAATGGGTACTGTCCTAGGATGTTCAGTTGAATCTGGATGGTCTATGATGGTCTCACTCACTTGACTGGTGTTGCTCTTGATTTTTGTCTGGGCTTCTCTCCCTCTTTGTGGATTTTCATCTTCAGGGAGACTAGCCTGGGCTGCTTCACGTGGTGGTCTCAGGGGTCCAAGAGAGCAAGAGCAGAAGAGCAGAAGCTGCAAGGCACCTTGAGGGCATGAAGTTGAAGCAACTTCTTTCTGTTGGTCAAAGCAAGTCACAAGGCCAGGATTTAAGGGGTGGGGAAGGATTCCTTCACCTGTTTATGGGATGAAAAGAAAGTCACAATGCAAACGCTGTTTGTACAGGACTGTGGAGAATTATTTAGCCATATCAGCAAATAAGTTACCACACAGGATAGGGGCTAGGGCAAAGAATATTTAGGTAATACAGTCTGCTAGTAAAATTTAAAATAGAAGAGTTATATGATGAAAAAGTAGGGAAGAAGACTCCAGACAGTTCAAGATGCAAATAGGAAAGACTCAGGAAAGTCTAAGTTTAAAAAAATATATATATATGCATGTTTTTAAAATAGAAAAATATGAAGAATTCTTACCTAATGGCTTTTTGATATAACTAGTATGTAGAAATACACTGTGAATTAAAAGGTAGAACTTAGGAAATACAGCCAAGAGAAAAGTAAAATGATTCTTGTATCCTGGGGTGTCCAGTTTATGGATTCTTGGGGTTAGATGGTTTGCTATAGAGGAGGGAAAACAAAAGAACATATAAAAGGGAGAATTCTAATATGTGAATTTTAAAAATTGTTATGAACTTAGAGATGAATATCAGTTTGATATGCATTTTATGTAATAGTCACTGAACATTAGTATTGCCAATGTTTTCCACAATTTAAACTTTTATCACAAATTCCCATGTTTCCTATCTGGATAAATATTTGGGAAAAAAAACATGAAATTATAGTTGGTGAGGATTCTGGAAAGATAGCAAGCTAAAGTAGCTTGCACTCCTGCTCCTCTCAAGTCTACTCTCTCTTCCTCTCTTCTGACCCAGACCACTCCTAGAGTCCTGAGTGCAGGTGAAACCCCAAGCTTTGTGTAAGTTGAGGGTGGGGAATGGGGAGCAGATGGGAGCTTTCTTCCTGGGCTGGGCTGCCTGAAGGCTGGCATCAGATGAGTCCTATGGGAGGATCAGAATGCATTGGATACTCTGAGGAGCTTCACCTCCAGAGGTTGGGGAACTCCTGGGAGGAAAACTGAAAATTGCCGTCACCCCATTTTGTACGTGTGTGTGTTCCACAAGAGACCAAGGAAAAAATCAGCAGTTGGATTGAGTCCTTCCTGTCTCTGAGGCTGTGGAGAAGAAAGTCTTCTGTTGTCCTGGCAGGGCCCTAGCAGCCTACCTGCTGTTGCACTGCTGGGTCCCTGGAGCAGAGATCAAGGTGCTCCCCACCACTCATAGAACTGCAGCCACATGGGTGCTCAACAGTAAGACCTGAACCCCCATGATGTAACAAAGAAAGATGATGGCACCACAGCCAGAGAAGACAGTCCATAGGAACAGATAGAACCCATGCTTAATGCGATCGAGCAGCAGCCAGAGACAGATGACAACCTGACAAAAAATAGAAAGAGTACATTAGGAGATGTAAATGCAGCACAAGAAGACTTTCTAGGGATGAAATGCATAATTTTCTAATCAAACATTTTAGTAAATGAATTGAAGGAAATGATCATTTTTGAGACTTGAATTGGTAGCCTAGTTGGTCAAGTGGAAGACTCTGAAAGCACAGAACAAAGATATAAAGGGATGGAAATCACGAGAGAAAATAGATCCAGGAAAAATATAACATGTGAGTAATGGGAGAGCCAGAAGGAGAAAAGGAACAGATGGAGGAAAGACAATAATTAAATAAATATAAGAAACAAATTTTCTGAGCTTAAAAATCAGGACCTGAATCTGTAAATTCAAATGGCTCATCAGGTTCCAGGCAAGATTTGTGGAAAAAAGATACCTGTGTGAATATAGGAAAAGTTCTTGAACTCTGAAGTATAAGAGGCAAAAATCATAGAAGCTTCTAGACAGAGAGAACAAATTACCTACCATGAAGAAGTATCAGACCAGCAGCAAATTTCTCATCTGTGACACAAGAAATTGAAGATAATGGAGTAACTTCTGTAGACCATGCAGAGAAAAAACCAGCAGCCTGGAAACCCCATGCTTAGCCAAACTACCATTTCCCTGTCAAGTAGAAAGAAATTAATTACTATGTAATTTGAAGATACCATCACCCATTTTCTGATTAAAATACTCAAAAAAATGGTATCAAACAAAAAGTAACAAGTTAACTAGAAACACAGATCTTGAGATGAGGGAAGATAATAGAAGGGAAATTTTTAATCAGTCAATCATTAATTAATTAATTATTTTGAGACAGAGTCTTGATCTGTCACCCTGGGTAGAGTACAGTGCCATCATCATAGCTCACTGCAACATCAAACTCCTGGGCTCAAGTGATCCTCCTGCCTCAGCTTCCCAAGTAGCTGGGACTAAAGGTGTGTGCCATGACACCCAGCTAATTTTTCTATTTTTAATAGAGACTGGATCTTGCTCTTGCTCAGGCTGGTCTTAAACTTCTGAGCTCAAGCGATCATCCCACCTTGGCCTCCCAGAGTGCTAGAATTACAGGTGTGAGCCACTGTGCCCAGCTGGAATTTTTAAAATTTAATCAGTTAACTCAAGTGAGAAGGAAAGAATGATTTCAAATATAATAATCTTTATATTAAATGTGAACAAACTGAGAAAATTTACAAATTTTAAAAAATTCATTAAATGTCTTAATGGGATAATTGTGAAACTGAGTTAAAAAGCAAAACCTAGTAATATGTTGTTTACAAGAAACACTTGAAGCAAAGTGATCAAAGATGAAAACAAAAGGATAGACAGTCATCCCAGGCAAATTCAAAGAGTTAATAGAACTAGCAATGTTAGGTTTAGACAAGGTGGTATTTAAGTTAAAGGCATAAATAGGATAAGAAAGACATTATATAATAAAATAGAGGCAGAATTTTTTCAGATAAAGCTATATATGTAGAATAACATAGCTACTAAATCTGTAAAACAGAACTGTTAGAAATGAAAATATAATTATGGTGAGATACTTTAATAAACCTCCCTCACTTGTTTCAACCTGTTATAACCTTGCACATACCTTGAAGATAGAGAAATTGAATAAATAAAAAAGTCAATTTAATAAGTATGCTAGAACTTTACATCCCTTGAATATAGAATATTCTTTTTGGGCTACTTAGAAAAATTGATCATATAAAAAGCACCTTAGTAAATTCAAAGGAAAAGATATATTTATAGATTTTGGTTCTCTGATCATAATCCATTAATATTAGAAATAAATAACAGAAGGTAATAAGAAAATTTCATTATTTAGAAATCAAAAGTCAAGTTGCAAACTATCTAGAAATCAATAATAGGAACACAATCTATTCTACAAGCTCAGGGACAGAGTAAAAACTGTAGCCAGGGAAAAGTTTACAGCCTTTAGATATTTTCATTATTTAAGAATAATGACAAAGTGTACTCTTAATGTGAAATGGGGAAAAACAAAACAATATGACCTAAAATAAATTAGATAGAAGGAATAATAAAGATAAAAGTTGAACTTAATGAAATAAAAAATGATAGAAAGGATAAATATATATAACAGCTGGTTCTTTGAAAAGTGCAATAAAATAGATATAAGAATTTGTGTATCTGATTAGGAAACTATTATAATAAAGAGTAAAAAACATGGAAGACTAGGATTGAGAAAAGGGTCATAATCAGAGCTACAGGGATGATGCAAAGAAGAGAACAAAGACAACAAAGATAGAATTCATTCAGCTCTATAGCAATGAATTTGAGAAACCAAAAGAAGTGGATTTTTTTCTTTGCTAAATGTAAACATCCAAATTTGACTAAGGGAGAAACGGAAAATTTGAATAAGACGGTGACCACAAAAGAAATGGAAAAGTGATTAAAGACCTACCACTGAAAATGGCAGTGCGATCATATGGAATTACAGCTGAGTATCATGTAGCTTTTAAAGAACACATAACTGTATCATTATTTAAACTGTTCTAGAAGAAGATGAAAAGCTCCTGATTCATTTACAAAATAAGCATACATTTAATATCAAAACCTGACAGAGCACAAAAAAGTCTAGAAACCAATTTAATTTTGAATATGGATGTAAAAATTCTAAATAAAATGTTAGCAGGTAGAACCCATCAGTGTATTTGAGGACCCAATTATGACCAGATAGGGTTTATTTCAAGAATACAAAAGAGAACATCTATCAGTGCAGTCTATTATGTGATCAAATTAAAGGTAGAAAACCGTATGATCACATCAATAGATGCTGAAATTAATAAAATGTATAAATACTACTAATGAAAACTATAAGAGGAGAAAGAATGGAAAGAAACTGCTTAGACTGGCAGACTGGCAAAAACTTAAAAATTCAATAACTATTGATGTTACGGGAGGAAAAATACTCATTACCAGTTGAAGTATGTATTAGAGCCATTTTGGAAAGCAATCTGGCAGCATAGGTTAGAAACAATATCTATTCGATCCAGGAATTCTACTCTTCATTCTCTTAAAGAAATAAACCTGCCAGGCACGGTGGCTCACGCCTGTAATCCTAGCAGTCTGGGAAGCCGAGGCGGGCGGATTGTTTGAACTCAAGAGTTCGAAACCAGCCTGAGCAAGAGTGAGACCCCGTCTCTACTAAAAATAGAAAGAAAATAATCGGACAACTAAAAAATACATAGAAAAAATTAGCCGGGCATGGTGGCTCATGCCTGTAGTCCCAGCTACCTGAGAGGCTGAGACAGAAGGATTGCTTGAGCCCAGGAGTTTGAGGTTGCTGTGAGCTAGGATGACGCCACGGCACTCCAGCCCAGGCAACAGAGTAAGACTCTGTCTCAAAAAAAAAAAAAAAAAAAAGAAAAAAAAAATAAACCATCCACGTGTAAGGATATATATTATGAGGTTGTGTTTTACAGTATTGCTTGTGTCGGAGAAATATGGAGACAAATGAATGCCCACCAGGAGAGGAATGGTTGGATATATTACAATACATCCAAATGGTGAAATATGCAGCCATTATAAAAGGAATTTAGGGCTTTATCAGTTGAACTGGGAGACTTTAATGAGCCATTATTGAGTAGGGAAAGCACAATGCAGAAAACTGGGTATGATAAACTACTTAATAAAAAAAATAGAAAAGGATTGTTTATTTGTGTCTTTACAATTAAATGAACATGGAGAAATACAGATGTTCTTCGATTTATGATGGGGGTTATGCCTGAAACCTATTGGAAGTTGAAAATACTGTAAGTTGAAAATACATTTAATACACCTAACCTGCTGAACCTCATAGCTTAGCCTAGCCTACTTTAATTGTGCTTGGGACACTTACGTTAGCTTGTGGTTGGGCAAAATCATCTAACACATGTAACTTATGGAATACTGAAAGTCAAAAACAGAATGGTTTTATAGGTACTCGAAATACAGATTCTACTGGATTTGTACCATTGTAAAGTCGAAAAATCATAAATTGAAACATTGTAAGCTGGGAACTATCTGTATGTAGAAGAAAACATACCGGGTAGTTAATGTGGGTTCCTGGGGCAGGAGGCAGGTGGGAGGGGTGACATTTGGGCTGACACCGGTGGCAGAGAAACGAATCAAATGAAAAAGAACACACACGTCACTAATAAATAATACGTATGATGACTTCTGTATGTGTACATGAATGGGTGTGTATGTGTGCATGCTCGTGCATGCATGTGCAAATGAAATCTTAAAGGTAGGGAATGCCTATTGTCTTTCGTTCAATTATTTATTTATAATCTCTGTAGTACTAAGTAAAAACAATAAATTCTCAAAGCCCGCAGCATGGTAACTGTATTGTGGCTCTTTGGGTTGTGACAGAAATCTGATCAAAAACCAGCATAAGCCAAAAAGGGGGTTTATTGGCTTACAGAAGCATTCGCAAGCCATTGGACCTAGAAACTCGGTTAAGGTCTCATCAACATGACTCTGTTTTTTGCCTCTGCCTGCGTCTTTGTCTCCCACTTGCCTTTACTTCTCTTTATGTTTTTGGCTTTGTTCTCTCTTATTCTCCCTCTTGATGGCATGGCGGTTCCTTGATAGACCTTTTCCTGGTTCTGCGCCCTCTCCCCTGGTCCATGGCCTATCCTCTCTTCCCCTAGCTTCAAATAAAAAAAGTTCTAGGCAGGAGCTTTGAGAGGACTGATTTGGGTCACATGCCCATTAGACTAATCTCTGTGAGCAGGGGAACACTGGACTCCTGTCATCAGCCAGGCCTGGGTCCCAAGTCCCCAGCTTGGGACAGAAGGGAGGTACTGCGTTAGCGCAGCCCAACTGCAACTGCGTAACTCGAGTGAGTGGGGAGCAGTGTGATCTAAAGGAGATAAAAAGATCCTAGGTGGACAGAAACAACAGATGTCCACTGGAGGGACTTTGCTTCAAAATACGAGCCAAGTTTGCATCTGCACAGTCGAGGGAATTAAGTAGCAGAGTAAGGGGATTTGAGTCAAATAGTAAGAGGTGTACATTTAGGGCCATGACCATAATCATTTGTCTCATAGTCCAGGAGCTTAAGCTGATTTATGAGAATTGCAGTAGGTAATTATCCATTTGTGTAGTCTTACCTCTAGATGATTTATAAAAGAATTAAAGACTGTGAAGTGGTTAGTAAGGAATGCCAGCTTCATATATGTATTTTTCTAGGAAAAGAAACTTGTTTATATTTATTTTTAAGGCAATTTTAGGGTATTAGATTCTTTGCCCAATGCCTGGTGAGACATACTTTTAACACCTCTTATTCTAATCAAGGTATTCTCCAGACTTGATCATCCCAGAGATTCCATCCATTTTTCCCTTTTATTGATATATGATAATTTACATATTTATGAGACACAAGTGAGTGCTTGTTACATACAAAAGAATGTATAATAATCAAGTCAGGGTAATTGGGTTATCCAACACCTTGGGCGTTTATCATTTTTAAGTGTCGATACCATTTCAAGTCCTTTCTTGTAGTTACTTTGGAACATATATATTAGGAATATTTTTGCTAAGTACAGGCACCCTAGAATGCTATCAAACATTGGAACTTATTTCTTCTGTGTGTTTGTACCCATGACCAATCTTTCTTCACACTAGTTTCCCCCCAACACCCTTCCCAGACCCTGGTATCTATCATTCTATTCTGTATGTGCATGAGATCAAGTTTTTTATCCCCCACGTGTGAGTGAGAACATGTGGTATTTGTCTTTCTGTGCCTGGCTTATTTCACCTAATACAATGATCTCTATTTCTATCCATGTTGTTGGAAATGACATTATTTAATTCTTTTTTATGGCCACATAGTATTCCGTTGTGGATAGATACCACATTTTCTTCATCCATTTGTTTGTTGATGGGCATGTCGGTTGATTCTGTATCTTGGCTGTTGTGAATGGTGCTGCTATAAACATGCGATTGCAGGTACCCATTTAATATACAGATTTCTTTTCCTTTGGATAGATACCCAATAGTGGGATTGCTGGGTCATACTGTATTTGTATTTTTAGTTTTCTGAGAAATCTCCGTACTGTTTTCCACAGTGGTTGGACTAATTTACATTCCTACCAACAGTATTGATTTATATTAATGCCTGAATAGTAAGATGATAGATAAGTGACTGATATTTTAACTTTGTGAAACAAATTGTTGGACTTACCTACAGATTGCATAGAAAAAGTAAACTGATTTAAAATACCCATTGGTAGAAAAATCTGTGAATTTTGTATGTAGAAAGATCTGTATCTATAAAAATAGCCAAAATACTTAGTCATAGATTTCTTGTTTTCTTTTGTAACGTTTTTTACTGTGAAAAATAACACTAGAGTAGAAAACGGTACGTGCGCTGGTAGACCACAAAGTGAGCACTCATAAGGACCACCGAGCTCAAGAAAGGGAGCGTTGTCAGCCCCTCTGCGGGCTGCGTGGAGCTGTGCCAGCACTGCCCTTCTGTCCCCTCAAAGGCATTTGCTGTCCTGACTTGTAAGCTAATCACTTCCAGGCTTTTCTTCACAGCTTTACCACTTAGGCTTGCATTCCTAAACAGTCTAGCTTAGCTTTGCCTGCGTTTTGAATGTCAGATAAATGGACTCAGATTGTGTGTGCTCTTTTGGGTCTGGCTTCTTTCTCTCAGCGTCACAATGGTCGTCCACAGCTTTTGACAACAGTGAAGGCAGGGTGGGAATGGGCCAGAATGAATAAAAGGACCAAATAAAACTCCAACTACTCGTAGCCCTGTAAAGTTATAAATTTTAGGTTGTTATTCAAGTTCTTTGAGCGACCTTAGAGTCATAATGAGACAGATAAAAAGAATTTTTTTTTTGTAAGAACTCTAGTAGTTTGTAGCCTGGCTTCTCAAAAGGAACAATCGCTAAGCTCTTTTGTGCCGTTCCAGAAAGAAATACTTGTGCTGGCTGCATTTCCAGGGATATTTCCAGAGCTCAAGGCTGTTCGCTGGTTCTGCCCAGAAGTGCCACTCTTAGAGGCAGGACTCGATGAAGGCTTTCCGGCTGATTGAGTGGGTTTGCGAGAGTCGGCCTTGGAATTAGAGTAGGTATCTTTTTTATTGGATATTTGAACATTTAGTATTTTCTTTGCGTGTCACCAAGAAGTTCCCTGTATGAATTTTTATAAATATAAACATTATGATCTCATAACGCTGTATCTCAACATATTCAAAGTTCTGATAGAATATTTCTGTGACAAAAGCTTTGCTTTAAATGGTAGCTCAAAATTGTCAAGCAAATAAATTAGGTTCACAGAATTATCAGCTAGAAATTGTGGCTGGCCCAATGTAGAATGTTCCTGCTACTCTTCTAATGGTTGGAAGCTTGGTACAGAGAGTGTGAATGTGACCAGCTGACTGTCAGATGCTGACAATATAATGTATTCTCATACATAAACCTTTTATTGGTGTTTATATTTGTCTACTCTAGCGTTCTGTGTGTTTAGATGTAATTTTGCTTAGTTATCCTCGTTGGATGTTTTACTTTCTCTTTTCTTGATGTCTTCGTGTATGTGTTTACGTATTATCTTTTCCTCTTTCATGTGACTCCACATACCTCAGTCCTTTCTATGGCAATGGGGCAATTGCTTCTGCCAATCCGACTATTATTATCTGCTTCGGTACACCTGGATTCGGGAGGACATGAAAGTTGGATGGGAAGGGGGCTGCAAAGAGAACATGACGTGTTCTGTTTGGATGCACCAGTGGTCTGTGTTGGCTCTCAGGGGGGCTGTTGAAGAGCACTGTATTCAGCAGGCAATGAATGGGAGCTGCCCAGGGCTAGGGACCATTCTGTGAAGGCAGCTAGGACTGGGAGTGGTGGCCAGGGTAGAACACCTTCTTGTTCTTTGGCCATCATCCTGATGATGTTCACCCCATAGAAGGGAAGAAATACCAGCTTTGTGGAACTGTGGGCAAGACACAGTCACATTTTGCAGTGACGTGGGCATGCATGTCCTGAACAGGATCGGGGTCAGGATGAGAAAGAGTATTAGGGCACATGGAAGGAAAGCAGTAGAAGAGTTGATGTTTGTGTCTGTAAATCTTTTTGTGTGTGAGACTAGATACAGAGAGATTGGTTCCTGGGAGCAGTTTTGAAATACGGGCATTCGTGTACAGTAAACTCTATTTTTAAAACTCCCACCTACGTTTCTTGGCTTGTCACCAAAGATTCTATTGATTGACTTCCTTTTGCTACCAAGTATACATCTTGCCACCAATACCATTATGCATTCTTGTAGAACAGGAAGTAAATTAAAAAATTAAAGTCATAAATAAAAAGGAAGATAATATGTATTTACAAGTCAGCTAGTCATGATTTTTAAAATTATCCAAGTTTGGCTACCCACTGTCTTTTCACTGTTAATGCAGTAAGATCCACAGCAAATTATAATTGCTAGCATAGTTCCACTCTGCTTCTCAGAACTGCTGTGACAGCTTTCTGCTATTATTGCTTGGGGGTGTGCTTGGAAATTCAAATACATATTGATATTTATTCTAAGCAAAACACAATTGAAGATGAATCTACTACCAAAAATACCACATACATTAAAGCTAAATAAAAATGATTTCCTATATTTCTGCTTCCTTCCAATAGTACTGATAATTGAGAACTGTGTATGAAATCAACCTTCAGCCATTTGTCTGAAGCTGGTACTAGCCAATAATAGTAATATTAAGGACTGTAGATTCTATTCCACTTTCTGTTTCCTACAGAAAGAGAGTTTACATGAAATAAAGTGAGTGAGTAGGTGAACACTGAGTATTTCTTGATAGCCGTGCATGAATGACTGATTCTTTACGTCTGGATATATAACCGTGTATGTGATATCTGTGTTTGCTTCTCTTTCTTGGGAATTAGACTTGACTTGTTTATAATGCCTGTATATGGGGTATTATATGCTTCATTCATTCTTGAGTGAATGTATATGTACAACAGTGGTTGTCAGGATGAGTATTGAAACAGAAAGTTTGAAATTAAATAGTCAGTAAAGGCATTTGTGTAACAAATTTCTTTACACTGAGAAGGTGAGAACAGTTTGCACTACTTAAATGTGCTCTCATCTCTATCAGAGCTCTCTGAAAACACATTTTTAATATTTACCCTTAAGATGCCTTCTTTTGTGTGTTCCTAAGCACTGTTGAGGGTATTTAGACACCTGATATTTATACCAGCAATATTCTGAATTAGTCTACTATTTCTGATCACGTCCCATTCTATTTTGAAAGAGGCCAGAATTTGTTACGAGTTTCAGTGTGAAAACCTCTTGTATCTAGACTAAAGCATGCTCTAGAGCACATAGCTAGCTCTGTAGTGTACTTTACACCCATTAGGATTCTCAGTTCCTTCCTCACTGTCATATATGTGGACTGAAACGGCTCAGGATGAAGATAACACTTTGCTGTCCTGGGAACAGAAATGCGTGAAAAGATGAAGGAGATTAAACCTTTTAAGTCCATTGCTTCTAATTGTCGAAGCTCAGAAAATTCCATAAAGTGCTTTTCAGAAACACCTTTTCCATGAACTGTTCATTATAGAATCTCTTTTTTTCTTTACAGACCCTTCATATGGCCTTTATAAACATGCGTTTGAGACAAGCGTTTTGTGCAGAAGCCGAAAATGCCTGGAAGATTTCTTGTTTCTCTCACTACTTTTCCAGCCTTTTTGCATCTCTGCCTGATTTGGATGATATGATATTCAGAGGGGCACCTTAATCGAAGCTGTTCCTCAACGAGACACATCTGGCAGAAGACAGTACATGTAATTCAAGATGGCTAGCCAGCCACCCGAAGACGCTGCGGAGTCTCAGGTCTCCGACGAGCTCGAGTGCAAGATCTGTTATAACCGATACAATCTGAAACAGAGGAAACCCAAAGTGCTGGAGTGTTGTCACAGGGTTTGTGCCAAATGCCTCTACAAGATCATAGATTTTGGGGACTCCCCACAAGGTGTCATCGTCTGTCCTTTCTGCAGGTTTGAGACATGCCTGCCGGATGATGAAGTTAGCAGCCTGCCCGATGACAACAACATCCTCGTAAACTTGACTTGTGGAGGCAAGGGGAGGAAGTGCCTGCCGGAGAACCCCACCGAGCTGCTGCTGACCCCCAAAAGGCTGGCCTCTCTGGTCAGTCCTTCCCACACGTCCTCCAACTGCCTGGTCATCACCATCATGGAGGTGCAGAGAGAGAGCTCCCCATCTCTGAGCTCCACTCCCGTGGTAGAATTCTACAGGCCTGCAAGCTTCGACTCTGTCACCACTGTGTCACACAACTGGACCGTGTGGAACTGCACGTCGCTGCTGTTCCAGACATCTATCCGGGTGTTAGTGTGGTTGCTAGGTCTGCTGTACTTCAGCTCCTTACCCTTGGGGATCTACTTACTGGTATCTAAGAAAGTCACCCTGGGGGTCGTCTTTGTCAGCCTGGTCCCTTCAAGCCTGGTTATTCTTATGGTGTACGGTTTCTGCCAATGTGTTTGTCATGAATTTCTAGACTGTATGGCACCTCCTTAATCAATATGCAAAATCACAAATTTGACACACATTGCCATGTTTGAAGTTAGGTACTTTATAATTTATTTTCTTTTATGTTCTTTATGATTAGTGTCCATGACATTAACAGAGCCCTTGGCCATATGTTTGTGGTCCATTTTCCATCAGAATGTTGACTGGATTGGTTTTCCTGTATGCTGGAAGCAAAAATGTTCTTTTCTAGTTAGGGCTTAGAAAGAAGCAAAACTGTGTAAACTGAGCCTTCATGGAGCACTGACAGCTGTGAGTCTTCTCAGACCAAGGGCAAGATGTCACTTGGCACTGGCAGCCAGACAGCTGGGGTGTGGTGTGTGTTGTAGTACAGGTCTCTGTGGAAAGTTAGAAATGAACCGATTCCCTTTTTCAGAATCATGGCTGTTCTACGATGGCAGGTGGACACGAGACACATCCATTTGCAAAGCGTGCACTCTTGCACCCCGCCCCCATTAGTCCTAGCGTTGGATCCCCGTGGAATCATCTTTCGGTGTTTTCTTTAAAGTTAATGTGTCTCTCTGTGGTCTGCTGTGCCCATTGAGATGCCTGTTCCCTCTGCACATTCTTTCTTGCTAAGGGGATGCTATTCCCTTGTGTGGTTTCAGCTGAATATCTGTTCTGCCACGTTACTAGGGATAATGAAAACATCGAGGAGTTTCCATGGCAAAATATGGCCATTTGTCTTTGAGACTTACCCTTTCCTTATGTTTATTTTCCTCTCTCCTCAGGCTTCTCTGAGAACAACTGAGGAGAATGAACTTCTCGTAGAACAGTTTTTATTCATGGAAACTTTCATTTGAGTCTTTCCTTAAAACGTTTTAGTTTTTTTTTTTCTTTTTAGCCACATTGCTCAATAAGCCCCACCCCTTATCCTCAATGAGATTCTATTTAAATTAGTTGCTAGAAATTTATGAGGACTTTCTTTTTTTCCCATTGCATTTTAAATTCTGTCAGGATTTATTTAATTTAGTCTTAAAACAGTACGGGGCAAATTGTGGCAGTGGAAACCCAGAAATAATTAACGAGACACTTTAGCTCACAGTTTGAAGTGCTGAGAACCTAAGTATGTTGCTGTGCTGAGTTGTACCAAGATATAATGGTTTGGGTTTACGTGCAAGGCTGTGTTTTGTAGTGGTCCAGGCAGAGAAGTGGGCAAGAGACACTCGAGCTGTTGCCCTGTGTGAAAAGACCCTTCCAGAAAGTAAAATGAGAGGGCTGAGTGCAGCTTAATGTGTTGCTGCCCTGTTGTCCTTAAGTTAGTTTTGGAATGGATTCAAATTCTTACACAATTTTTTTTTCAAATAAAAGCATAAGCCAGGTGACTGGAGTTAATGAACTTCTTTTCATAATGTAGAGGAAGTTGAATGTATATATTTATAAGAAAAATTGTTTAGGAGATTATAGGTTGAGTGAATAGAATGTTCACAGAAACTAAGCAAAAAAAAAAAAAAAAGGATTTTAGTCTCTAAGACCCATTACTGATGATTAACATGAAAATATTTGTAACTTTTAGAAAGGGGCATTACTACGACTACTTTAACTTGTTTGTGATGAAATATTTATTGTGCAATATAGTTTCACTGGGCCAATTCCAATATCCTTATTCAGGGAAAATTGACACTTAACTAGAATAGCAGTTCGATTTTAATTGTGTAACTATTAACTTTGAGAATATGTATGCCCAAGCTAAGTATGATGAGAAAGTATACGTGGGATGTGGTCCAGTGAATTTAAACCCCAAGATACAGCTAAATACATTTATGGTTTCATAAAAATCTAGTTTAGATAGCATCGTGAATGCAATTTCCAGAAATCCATTTGTACTTAGAGTAAATATAATGTTTAGGAGATGTTTTGTGGTTTGGATTTATATATTTATAAGGTTTTTAAAAAATGCTAATTTTGTCTGAAATGTGACATTGAATAAATTGGTGCGGTATCATGAGATTTCTAGAAAGCTCTGGACATGGGTACTGTATATTTTGCTTATTTGTGTAACGTCTGCAGTGCTGAATCTGTGTTTCTGTTCGTAGAACTGTGTATTGTGGCAGTCTTTTTGTTTTTTAAGTTGTGAGTAAGTTAATTTGGTTTTAAAGAGTTATAAATGTATGACAACAAAAAACTCTTAGTGTTGTTGAATGAAAAAGGGACAATGTTTTAATATTTTATTCACTGTGATAATGTTTTGTTTGTCTATTAAATTGTTATTATTTCCAAACTAGAAGTTTGATTTCTCTGACTCATGGTTGAAATCGAGTTATTACTTTGGACCTCTGTTAACTTTAGATAACTGCAAATGTGAACTTTCAGAAATACTGAATAAGTTAATGCCTTTATCATGTGCACAGAGATTTCAGAACTTTTCAGCAAAGGTCACCTAACCTGTCACACTTCTAAAAGGCCCTCATACCTTTTTTTTAAAGCAAGGGAGAAAAATTAGGGGAGATGAAATAAAAATATTGTCTTTATAAATTTTTTGTTTTAATTTGTTGATTTTATTTCCGGGTTTTGCCTAGCTGCTCAATGAAATGGAATTCAGTTTAGCTGGGGAATCATGGTATGGGCAAATTAAAAAAATTACCTGGTATCTAAATATGACCATTGTTAGGTAAAGTAGAAATAATTTGGGAATATATAGTAGTTCTATGCTTATGACAATTAGAGAATTGGCACCATATGTTGAAAGTAATTGTTTCCTTCACTTCTGAAATCTTCACATAGATAAGCAAAGAATCAGGTTAAAGAAAGCAGTTACCTGTGTTAGTCATAACCTATAGTGTGAACTCATGCATATCTACGAGACACATGAAAGCCATGAGCATTTGCTCAGTTGTAAACAGATACTGGGCTTCAAAGACACCTTAAAGAAAATTCTTAGCATGTCAACCAGGTAGACCCAAAGCCAAAGAAATCCTGGTATTGATAGGCTGATGTAAGTTATAAATATGAGCTCTGTGGGTGCTGGGGTACAGATGAGAAGCACAAACGAGTTAACTTGAGAGTATAATGGAGGGAAGCTATGATTTTATGTGTTTCTGCATTTTTTGAGTTTGCTCTTTTTGCATACTCTTCTTGGTAGAAAACTACTACTGTTTACTGCCTTGATTTTTTTGAAACACCACATACTATTCAAGAGCTTCACTCAAAACCAGTCTGAGTCTTGGTTCAAGGTAAGCTCCCTGCAAGAGTTTAACCATTTGCTCTTGAAGTTTAAGTTTTGTGTGCTTTCCACATCTTTGCCCCTTTGTTACAGGTTTAATGCTCTTTACTTAATACCCTTCATGAAGTTTTACTCCTCTGTGACGTATAGGCTTAGTATTGGGTCTTTCCTTACAAGTTTACCTTTGTGTAAAAAAGATTTTAAAAATGTGGATAATTATAGTAAGTGTTGAAATCTGAGTAAATTCCAAGTGAGTCCTAGAGACAGTACAGTTCAGCCCAATTCCTTATATTATTTAAATCTGTGATATAATCCAAATACTCAGTGTACAGATACTTGTGGTTCTGACATGAAGGTGCTTGAGCTTTGGATAAAAAGACCAAAAATTAAATTATTTTCTGAATACTGTGTATACTTAGCAGAGATGTGTGCTAATGTATTTTTAAAAGTCGCTGAACCTTGATGTAATTAAAACATTCAATTAACTAAAACAATTACTCTGCAGGCATTTTAATTAGGAGTTTATTAGATTTGTAGCATATTAACCCTTTAAATGGAGAGGGTTGGAATGTCATAAGAGAAAAGAATGTGCTGGGACAGTAGGTCATTTTAAATAGTGGTTTTCCCATGAAGTGTAGAGAAAGATAGAAGTTTCTTTTTATGTTCAGGTCATTGACCTCAGATAAGAGGTCTGGCCTGGAGACATAGCTTTGGAAGTCTCTGGCATTTTAGTAGCAACTAAAAGTGAGGGAGTAGAGAAATGTTGAACCCAGAGAGAAAAGAGCCAAACGCTGGGCTCTCCTTTGATGCTCAGGGGAGGAGGGACTGCCTTGGAGATCCCAGAGGGGAAGGAACGGAAGCCGGAGACAGTTCGGTCACTGGAGCCACGGAAAGGAAGTGGGGGAGGATTATTAGGTGAATGGAAGCAGATTCAGATGGGTTTATGAAAAAAAGGTTCTTCAGGCGTTTTTCATGAAGATTTTCAAAGACACAGGAAAGTTGAAAGAATAGAATAATTATCACTTGTGTACTTTCCATGTAGAGTCAATGGTTAACCTTTTGCTGAATTTGCTTTTTCTCTCTCCCCCCTAAAAATAAAGGACTTCCTCTAATTTGACTAAGGCATCATTATATTATCTCAAACATTTAAAAATGCTTTCCTAATATCATTTAATATGTAGCTTTCTCAAATTTTTCTACTTGTTACCAAAATATCTTTTATAGCTTAAAAAAAACCCTACTAACAACAATAATCAGAAAAAACAAAAACCAGGGTCTAGCCAAGCTTCACATGTTGCATTTGGTTGTTACGCATCTTTATTCTGTTATTCTGGAAAAGTCATCCCACCCTGCTTTGCCCACAACATTGAGCTCTTGAGGAAAGTAGGCCTTTACCTCGTACAGTGTCCCACGTTCTGGATTCATCTGTTTCCTCGTGGTGGTGTGTCACCCGTATTTTCTGTACACTGAAAGGTAGGTCTAGCAGCTAGATTGGATTTGGATTTTGGGCAATAAGTTGTCTTAGTCATCTTTGTATCCCATGAAGAGACATAAAAGGAAAGGTTGCCCCACAATTCGAAATCTGCAGTCTGATCACTCAGCTAAGGTGGCATCTCCATTCCCCTGTGCAATTAGCAAGTGATCTGTGAGGAGCCATTTTGGATCCATGCAAATATCCTCTTCCTTAGCAATTTTTAGCTGATGCTTTTAAAAGCCAACGATGATCCTTGCCTGAACCAACTGGAAGTTCCTGTTTTCCCAAAGATTTGGAGTATGTGATTCCTTTTTTTTTTTATTATTTCGGGGGTACAAATGTTTGGGTTACGTAAATTGCTTTTGTACCGTTTGAGTCAAAGTTATAAGTGTGCCCATCCCCCAGATAGTGTGCATTGTGCCTGTCAGGTGTGAATTTACCTGTCCCCCCCTTCCCCCTATAGTATGTGATTCTGAGAGAATTAACTTCCCCCTTGATGGAGGTTTTCAAGCGAGGGTGGTCTCATAACCTGGCAGGCATGTAAAGGAGGAGATGGACTCATAGGGGCCAACACCTGTCTAAAGCCTCAGTAAATCTTAAGGTTGGAATGCATCATAACAGCCATCCAATTATTGAAGGAATAAACCGAAATGGAAATAACCTTTTATCTCCTGAGGTACTTTCTATAATCTCAGAGAAGAAAGAAATGCAAACCATCTGTGAAATAGCTTTTTTTTTAACCTGTAAATAATTCACGGGAGTCTAGCCTCAAACTTTCCACTTGTGTTTCTTAACCACCCGCCTCAACCAGGCTCTTGCTTAAGTTGCGTGAGCAGCTCTCTAGTTATCTTCCAAATCATGCTTGGACTGCTCGTCATTTCCTTTAAGACTCCATACTGCTTTTCCTCAATCTTCGTCAGAGCTTCTTGAATTCTTCCCTTCAGACAGCTGCATTCTCTTGCTATTCCAGTAATTATTAATAGTTCACCCCTCAGTCTGTTTTTCAGCGTGATCCTGTTTGGGCAGAATGACCTCTTACTTACTGCCTGGCTGTGTCATCTCTTCTTAAAATCCCTTCCCAAGCAGTGGGTTCTTCTGTAACATTCACTGTGTGTTCCCAGTCTTGAACTTTTGGAACTTCTGGAACTTTATGGGCAGTCCCTGGTTTTAGATTTTTTTCATTCTTCATAGTGGCAAATGGAATGTATGCAGAGCTTTCTGTCAGCTCACATAATAAATTATGTAGTCTTTAGATGTTTTAAAACTTTTACTAAGCATTATATTTAAGTAAATGCATGCCATATAATTCTAAACTTAACATTTCCCCCTAATTCTTGCCAATACAATCCCAATTTGGTTGAGCCAATCATGAACTCTCTCTTTGTTAACAGATGTATTCTGGACTAAGGTCAGATAATTCTGAGACCTGCCTCAATGGTAAATCCTTCTCAGTAGTTGAGAATAAGTTAAGCTTTGTATTGTTCTGTATCTACAGATAAGAAAGCTTATATTTCAACATAGGATTTTAAATAAAAATAACACTTTAGTATGAAATGTTATTTTTAATGCTAAATAACATCATTAGTCAATAAATGAACATCTGTTTTTGTTATGTGCTGAGCCAAAACCTGCACTCTTCCTTTTTTCGTGTTTTCTCTAATTTCTTTACTTGCCATTTATGGAAGAACCTAGTGCACTCACTGCCACCCTCCTCCACATCTGCACACACACACACACACACACACACCTCTTCACGTTGTAGGAAACCCAGATCTGTAAAAGAGAACCATATTAGTCTTCCTCCAGTTGGTAATTATGCATTTAAGTACTATTTGAAGGTATTTTTGTGACCACTAACAACTACATTTATGACTTCTCATAGAATAACGAATTCAGCTGCTTGTCTCAGAGGTAATTATTTCCTCTTTCATGGTATTCACCATTACTGAACAATGGAGATTGTCCTTAGCTAAGTGATGGACTGGTTGTTGGCATTGCTTCTGTTTGATGTGATTTTCTTTTCAAGATATTCCAGCCAGAACTATATACTTCTACGATTAAATTTATTAGCATCACAAATTTTATTCTTGGTTAGAGTTTTTAAAATTACAAAATTATTTCCAGCCTGTAATTTGACCAACTTTTAATCAACAGTTAAAAGAGAGCAGAGAATGTACCCTAATTTGGTGGGGTTTTTCCGCCACTAGAGTGGAGAGTGGAGTGTGGAGTGGAGAAGTGGTATTGGGAGACCAGAGGACACTAAATTCTGCTCTTGGAAATGCTGATTACTTAACCCTTGCTACGGTTTGGATATTTGTCCCCCTAAACCTCATGTTAAAGTTCGATCCCGGGGTTGGATGTGGGGCTTCACGGGAAGTGTTTGGGTCATAGGGACGGATCTCTCATGAATAGATTAATGCCCTCTCTCAGAGTTGAGTCTCACTCTGTTAGTTCCTGTGAGAGCTGGTTGTTTAAAACAACTGTGGCACCTTCCTCTCTCTTTGTTGCTTCCTCTCTCGGCATGTGATCTCTGTGTGATCCAGCCGCCCTTCAACCTCCTCCATGAGTGAAAGCAGCTCAAGGCCCTCACCAGAAGCTGAGCAAATGCCAGCACCATGCCTCTTGTGCAGCCTGCAGAACTGTGAGCCAAATACACCTCTTTTCTTGGTAAATTACCCAGCCTTAGGTATTCCCTTATAGCAACACTAAAATGGACCAAGACCGGGACTAACAGCTTTATATCCAAAATGGGAACCCTGCCAGATTTTTTGATACAAAGCCTAAATATTCATGATTTTAACTCATTACTGTTATTCTCAATATACAAATATTCCTTGACTTGTTGACATAATATCCATGCATGTCACACCTCATTGGAAAAATACAAAGATAATCACAGCATTTGAAAGAAATAGCTCATTAGAATGGTTGTTTCAAAATACGTGATATGGAACATCTCCAAGTAGCTAGTCCAAGAAGGAAGGATCTCCTGGCTGTGTATGTTTAAGACATTGTGAATACGTATCTTCCTTTGAGAGATTCTCATTGAGCATCAGCACAGTAGAGTGTCTGAGAAGTCATTCAGTTAAAGAAACCTGTTTTGCAGTGTGATCCAATGCTTTCCCAAACTTAGATGACCGTGAAACTCTTTCTCAAAACATCTATTAATATTTTAATGTTCTACGGAGCACATTTTGTGAAATCTGCACTAGAGAATTGATAAATAGTCATAATATAGAATCTGACTACACATGGAAGTCACTGACCCAGTGCATGAATTAAAATGATAGCCAAGAAAGTCACAGTTCGGCAGTGGGTCCGAGAGGACTGGCAAAGTGCAAAGGTAAAAGGAACAGGTTGCTGGTAGCGTGAACAGTGAGAGGTTGGGGATAGTTTCACTCATTCCCAACTTAATTTACATCCTTGTCAGAGTTTTATAGAATGACACATCCAAGTTTTGTCACTAACTCCTATGAAATATCTAAATAGACGAAGAAGAAGGTCTCAAGTGGAATACTAGTTATTTTTCGAGCCTATGAAACTCCACTGTTAATTCTCAAACAGTGGAACACAATATTCCAACTTTTGGAAAACATACCACATTTAAAGTTTTGATCCTTGAATATCAGTGCTGGAAAGATTTTATATATCAGAGTTCAGCTGCCTTTTATAGATGATAAAGGCAACTCTTAAATAATTGAAGCAGTCACAGCACAGGGGCTGTGATCGTTTCTAACAAGGTCAGTGAGGTCTTTGTCAATATCTGTCAACTTATTTTTTCCACATGGGCTACTGAATTAATTATGGGCAACAAAAATATGCAGCTGGACAGAGATGATTTTATCCCCAGAAGCTGTATCTAGCTACAAAAGTATGTAATGAAGACATGAAACAATCGTCTGAATTGTTCAACATCACATTTTGTTCTGGAGAAGTAAGGTCAAGGCATTTGAGCACTGAAAACTTCTTCATAAACTAGATACTAAGAGCTTTATCTTCCACAAGCACACAGATGTAGCCATTAGGAAGAGAGCTGAGGGGACAGGTCAGTACATGCGTGATAAATGAGTGTGATAAATTTAGATGCTCACCTGGGTAGCTGCGGTCATCTTTGAGGCACTCTCCTGCATTGTGTAGGGACACGCTGTGTCGTTCTGCCCTCGGTGTCTGGAGTCATGATCACATCCGGGAAGATGCTGTTCTCAGCCTGCCCCCTGGGTTCCCGACCTCCACTTGGGTGCTCTGTCCCTCCCTTTGCACCCTTGTTCTCACCACCCCTTCATTCTCTTGAGCAGCTCACATGTTGGCTCTTATGACTACAACTGTACTGAAACTGCATTCTCAAAGGGACTGATACATGTTTTTTTTTTTTTTTTTTGAGACAGTCTCACTGTGTTGCCCAGGCTAGAGTGCCGTGGCATCAGCCTAGCTCACAGCAACCTCAAACTCCTGGGCTCAAGCGATCCTCCTGCCTCAGCCTTCCAAGTAGCTGGGACTACAGGCATGCGCCACCATGCCCGGCTAATTTTTTTCTATATATTTTTAGTTGTCCAATTAATTTCTTTCTAATTTTTAGTAGAGACGGGGTCTCGCTCTTGCTCAGGCTGGTTTCGAACTCCTGAGCTCAAACAATCCGCCC
>CAUYSK010052916.1:0-13594 GCA_963575035.1 Avahi laniger
TTAATTTCTTTCTATTTTTGGTAGAGACGGGGTCTCGCTCTTGCTCAGGCTGGTCTCGAACTCCTGAGCTCAGAACGATCCGCCCACCTCGGCCTCCCAGAGTGCTAGGATTACAGGCGTGAGCCACCGCGCCCAGCCAGATTCTTCCTTTTTTATTTCTCCTCTTATCAACTGTCCATTGAACCCAGGGACTTAATCTTCTAAAACCTTTCTTCTCCTCTCTCTCCTACTAACTGGTCTCTCCTTCGCAGCCCTGCAGCCCTCCAATGCCCCCCCACCCATATCACCTCCAAAGAAATCTTTCAGAGTGTGCATCTGATAAGGTAGCTCCTTTGGATAAAATTACAATCAGTGTTTGTCACATAAAGTTCAAAACTCCTTAGTCTGGCATAAAAATTCCCTCAGTATCTCTACTCTCCTGGGCCTACCTCCCATTTCTCACTACTCCCCTTCTCACTCTCCAATCACAAAGAAACAGTTCTTCAAACACATCACAGCTCTCACTCTCCCTGACCTCCCGGCTCTACACACGTCCCTAACTCCCATCCCCGACCCTACCCCCGGAACTTTGTCAAGATTCAGTTCAGGCATCCCAATTCCCAGATGCTTTGTCCCTCTAAAAGATCTCAAATCACTCAGTGTATACATCTTCATCATAAACAGTTATGCACAATGTAATATAATTGCTTATCTGTCCCTCTGATGAAACTGTGATTTGAGGCTCTGGCTGTGTTTCAATGTTTCATATTTCGAGTGCCTGGTACAGCACCTTACATACTAAAAATTAAACATATATATCATCCCCGTCATTAACCCAAGAAAACAGGTCACAGCCACTCAGAAAGAAAGGTGGCGCCGGCTGTGGCAGGAAGAGACGTTTGGGTAGGGCAAAGTCCATCAAAACAGTCATGCTTCACGCAAACCCAACGGAGTGACAGTTTCGCTAAGGCAGCGCCTTGAGAACTCCAACCAACGGTCGGGACCTGAGGGTAGTATTATTTGCCGAAGTTGTCAATCAAAGGTCCAGTCCTGAAGGACCGAGACTGAGCCCCAGGGGAAAGGACGGGGGCGGCACCGAGTTTGCCCTGCCTCCCGCGTTAGCCTCCCCCTTAGCCCAGCAACCCGCCCACGCCCGGACCCCGTGCCCCGGAGCCTCACTTCTCGACATCCGCTGATTTCATGATGTGGGTCTTGGATGCCGTCAGCTTCCAGGGACCGAAGGAGAAGTCCTGGTGGCTGCTCTGGAAGCCGTGGATCATCATGGCTGAGGCGAGGTCCACGGAGGCCACACGGAACGGACTGGAGCGGTGGCAGCGGCGGCGGCGGCGGACACCAGTTCCTTCGCCTCCCTCCGGCCCAGCCCTCTCGGCTTCCGAGCCGTTACCATGCCCGGCCCCGCCCCCTGCCGGCCGACCCGGACGCGGGCGCTCTCTTCCGCCTTCTCCTCCGCCCTCTGCTTTTTGCTTCCGGGACCAGTTGCTAATATTCCGTGACCCTCGTCTTACGTTACGTCGCTCCGGAAAAAAGGAATGGGGAGGGAAGGGGCGGGGCCTCGGCTGCAGAGGGTGTGGCCCAGGGCGCGTGCCCTGCTGAACTGATGGAGTGACGACGTCTGGGTGGGGTAGAGGGGTTTGCGGAATGCCAGGGAATGGGAAGGCGACTCTGACATGACCCTTACGAACCTCTGGAAGCAGTACAGCTACCTCGTATGTTAGTGAATTGTTGTAGAGAGGAAATGCCCAACGTTTTTCTGTTGAGGCCAAAAAACGTAATCCCTTACGAGGTCCATCATCAAGATTTAGAAGTGGCCTTCTAGCCACGATTGACGAGGACAGATTTCTATCAAAAATGTCATCCTATAGACGTTTCATGGTCTAGCTACTACCGAGGCACGCGGTGTAGTGGAAACGACACAGGAGACCTGGTGCTAAATCCACTTTTGTTACGCTATTGTGTGCATCCTTGGGCAAACCACTTAGCTAATGATTTTAGATTTCGGTTTCCTCAAAATTAGATGGTTTGGAAGTAGAACATCTCCCAAATCTGTCTTTCTGACCTTAATTCCAACATTCTCTCTCACCTCTTACCACTTGCACTCAGCCCTGCCTCTGAACCCCTACACTTGCTGTTCTATCTACCTGACTACTATCCTGTTTCAGACTCACTGACAACCTTTTAAAAATATAGATTCTGCAGATCTTGTGCCTTGCACTGATCTGGAATAATCTAGCTTGCGCTGATACAGCTCCTTCAAAAGGCTTTTCCCAAACCCTGGAACTAGAGTTTAATCACTTCATCCTGTGAACAACATGTTGATTAAGTCAACGTCACTTATTCTAGTTATCACTGTCCATTCATCCAAATGCACGTCAAAAACTGAGCACCTGCTATTTACTGTTTGTATTTTTATTACCCTTTCTTACAACAGACATTGACAATGGAATTCTGAGACATGATTTTAGTGATACAAGGCAGAGCTCCTTGCCCCTTAAAATGTATGTTTCCATCTGTTCAATTTCAACTAAAATCTCAATTGCTTCTAGATAGGGTAACAGGCCACTGTCATGTTATTATATAATTTTCTGTGAGGTGGCCTTGATAAAGAAGTGCCAGGCCACCCTATCCAGAAATGAGGACTCGGTGTTTACCTACCTACCCTCTCAAACATTTGACTCTTTCCAAAATTTTCCTAGACAAGATATGATGAAGACTTCCTCTAATAGGATATTTTTATTTAAATTTAAAATCTAACAATTGAATTGTTAGGCTTAAAGAATTCACCCTCCCCAAGTACCGTAATACATAACTATCTGTTTTGTAAAACTGATTCTTGGGATGGAGTAATACCTGGGACTTGTTGGAGGGAAGGGATCCATTTTCAACCAAACTGGGAAAAAGATATTAGAGCCACCAAATCAAACCATCTGCTATGGAAGTTTGTCAATATTCAGTCCTGAAAACAACCAACTAATCCGTTGATTATTAACCAGTTATTATAGAAATTTCTGCATTCAACAAACATTTTGGGGTACCTACTATAGTGCTAGAAACTTTTTTAGATGCTAAAGACACAGCAATGAGTAAAACAGGTAAGATCCCTTTCACCTTGAAATATACACTATAATGGAGAAAATAGGTAACGTGTAAAACAAAATTTATAGTTTTAGATATTGGTAAATTTTGTGCAGAACATCAAGCAAATTAAGTGGAGAAAGTAAGAGTGTGGGAAGTGAGGAGCAAAATGGTATAGATGGAGTGATCAGAGGAGTCCTTTCTGTGCCAGTTACACTTGATGACCTCCACCGGGCACCTTTGGCAGACTTCCAAATTAACTGCCTGGGTAAGATTTTATGATTCTTGTCTTACATCCTATTCCTCAGTGAAGAATCTTATTGTGAGTCCCTCAAATCTTATCATTAGTTCCTCAAACTGTTGACATACTGATTAATATATAACCTACTGACATTGAAAAGGACACTGACTTGTTTCTGAATCATAAAGTTTACTGATTTGTTTCTGAATCATGAAGTTTAACTGATTGTCTTGCATATAAAACATTTTAGCCTGTATGTTGTTACCTGTAGCCAATGACTGTGACCTTTGTATCATACACCCCAGTGAAAAAAGACAACTCCAATATGAGGAGTCCCCTCCCATCTCCTAAACCTTCTTATAAAAGCATTCCAACTTGTCAGACTTTGGACTTTGGAATATGCCCAACTTTGTTGGTGTGCTTCCCCGGTGAATCCTCAAATTTAGCTTTCAAAACCTTTATCAAATTACTTCTGCCTGAACAGCCTTAATTTTGGTCAACACACCCAAGCAGAGACCAGCTGATAAGATCTGATAAGAAGGAAAATCCCTGAGAAAATCTGGAGGAAGAATATTCCAGGCAGAGATAGCATCAGGTATTCAGGCCCAGTAGAGGCAATGAGTTTGTCACATTTTAGGAAGAGCAAAAAGACCAGTGTGGTTGGAGTGGAGGGAACTGGGAAAAGTTCAGAGAAGTTGGCAGACACTTGGTTATGTAGGTATGATAAGCCATACCTTATGATTCATTTCTCAGCAACCTTATCAAATGAATATACAACTTTTTTTAAAAAAAATTTCGTTAACTAGATGTTTACTACTTCTAAACAGCCTGTGCCATTTATGAAGCTCTAATGATTAGAATGTTCTTCCTTAGATTAAGCTAAAATGTGTTTCTTTGCTTCTTATATTATTTAGACCTGGTTTTGCCCTCTGGAGCACCATGGAAAAAGCATGTTTCCCCTTCCACAAGACTGTTCTTATTTTTTTTTAATGTAATTTTTTTTGTTTTCCTTCCCTATAACTTATATTACTTATGTTTTTCATAGATTTAGAACTATGAGGGTTTTTTTTTAATTTTTTTTATTTCAGCATATTACAGGGGTACAAATGTTTAGGTTACGTGTATTGCCCTTGCCCCACCTGAGTCAGACCTTCAACTGGTGTCTATCCCCCAGACAGTGTGCGCCACACCCATTAGGTGTGAACATACCCATCCCCTCCTCCCCCCTCCCATCTGCCCGACACCTGATGAATGTTATTACTATATGTGCACATAAGTGTTGATCAGTTAATACCAATTTGATGGTAAGTACATGTGATGCTTAAGACTGTTCTTATTTTAAAGCAACTTTCATGCCTTCCCTTTGTCTTTTTACTCATCCATTTACCTGTATATCTATTCATCTATCTATCCATCCATCCATCTGCCTATTTATTCAATGAATATTTAAGATATGAAGCACAGTGTTTAGAGAAGGGCATTACAATGAACAATGTAAGTAAACTATGATACTCTTCAACCTTGATTGAAGCACCTTGATTCAAGTCATCTGTGTAAGGTACCAAGGATACAGAGATAAGTAAGACATTGTCTATAATCTCAAGGAGCTTGCACTCAAGTATAAGAAATGAAGTAAATAAATGCAAGCAATACTATATGACGTCTGAGCAATAAGATGGTGCATATAATGGATATGGTACAGAGGAGAAGAAATAATTAATTCTGTCTGTGGAGGTTAGGAATGATTCACAAAGGAGCTGACCCCAGAGCAAAATGTTAAAAAAAAAAATAAGATTTCACTAGGTGGAGACAGTTCACTTCAAGGACAAGTAACAGATACATAGGCGTGAAAGCATAGAACAGCATAGTATGAGTATGAGAAGTGGAAGGTGTTGGGGACAGAGAGAGCTGGCAGCCTCTTGCAAGTTAGCTACCTCAGATAAGGTCATCCTAGAGTCTTCAAGCAAGTCAGAAATAATTTCATCAGAGAGAGGAGGAAACGATACTTGAAGTCCTCCAAATCTTACTACTCCAGCTCTAAATTTCCCAGTTTTAGCCTAATAAATGTCCTAAATTCATATAAGAGATCCATGAGCCTGAAAACTGAACCTATGTTGAAGTTCAGCAACCTGTAGGACCGTAAGTGCAGCTCATGTTTTGAAACGTAAGCCTTATGCTGTAAGAGGCCAGGGATACTTATAATAGGCAGTCATAGAAACTCACTAATTTTCTGGCTTACAATGCACTAAGCCAAGGATTTAAGATAAATATTCCATTTCTTTTTGTTTAGTTATTCTCCTGAAATTTTTAACATGCATACTTAACAAAATCTATTAATATGTGTAACTACCTTCCTCTCAAACAACATAAGGACCTTAGAATGTTTTAACTGTGACTCTCTCACTTTGTTTCTTTCCTCCGATGTCTTAAGAAAATTCACTCTGTTTTTATCAGCTACCCAAATCGAGTTTTTAAAAAATTCCTCAGAAGGAATTGTGCTTATCCCAAAAACAAAACGGAGGAGACAGCGGTTGGGAACACTTGTTCTGCTCTGAAGCAGGCCATGGAGAAGAAAACTTCTTAAGAACAGTGGACAGAGGCAGCAGATATGTGAGATGGCTAATGGAGCCCTGGGAACAGAGAACAGCTCATGGGGAGTTGGCTGGGGGCCTGGAACAGTCTCCAGGAATTGCATGCCTGAACGAGGCCCCAGCACCCCTCAGTTTAGTGATGATGATAATATTAAGCACAAAAACATATTCCCTAAGGGAGTATCTTATTTGAGTTACTTTTGGTTAAAAGTAAGAGAAACCATCTTCAAACCAGCTTTAGCAAAGTATTCTATTCTTAAAAAAAAGAGAACGCATTAAGAATTTGGAATTATATCACGGCATGTAAAGACATAGTGAACAACCAGGCCTCTGGAAGGAAGGACTCAGGACCTGGAAAACTTGGGGTGCTAATCAGCCCTGTGCAGTCTCTCTGACTCTGTTCTAGTCTCTTTCTTTCTTTTTCCCTCTTCTTTTTGCAGACCTGCTCTTTCTGCTTCTCTTTGCGTGTGGCCCCCCAGCAGAGCTTCCTAATAGATATCTTGATAACTATTTCTTGGTTCACATGTCAGATTCCTGACAGAGAGAATCTGATTGGCTCAGCTTGAGTCAGGTGGTCCAGCATGGACCAATTAACCAGGACTAGATTGGGCCATGCTGGTAGAAGCCCATGGGGCTTGGAGACGGTGGTTCTCAGAGACAGGCTTATCCTGCCCTCACGTTGACAACAACGGGCTTTGCGCTAATTAGGGAGGAATAGAAGAGTTTTAATGTGGTACTGCTAGTGTAGGCAAGTGGGGGTGGGGGAAGGAGAAATTGAAAAAGTTATGAAATTTAACCTCTACCTACTTTATAGTTTTTTGTGGCCAAAAGCTGTCCTAATGTTTAAGCAGCACCCTGGCAAGGTTTGAAAACCCACAAAAGGATAGGTAAAATGAGCATTAGGGTATTTCTGGGTACGGTGAAACTGTAGTCAAAAGTTCAAGTTAAAACTACTATGTGTAGGCTCACCAAATATGCAAAACAGGGGAATATCTTCTTATAAATCAGGCATCTAGGTCTATCCTATCTCTAGTCATAACCCAGTTACACCCATTTGGATTATGAGAAATTAACTTAGGAGATTAAATATTCCTGCCTTGGCTTCTAAGTCATTTCTTTGAGTTCATGAGGACAAATGTGAATTTTCAGCTGTCTGGAAAGCTGATGAGCCCAGGAAGCAGGAGCCACCGTGTGGCCCTTCTCACAGTGGTCCCTGTGCTCACAGCTCGTGCTGTGGTTGGTTCTCTCAGAGCACCAGACTGGCTTTACAGTGGAGATCATCTTGGGAATCAATAACGTTGTTTATATTGATTGTTTTGTCTTTGGTGCTATTTTTTGGCATTAAAATTTAAATTACATAAATATTGCAATGTTTTGTTGTGTGTGTATAATGCATGTACACATTGTCAGGATAGGTTTAAGTATATGACATATAACAGCGGCAAAAGAGCTGATGGAACATAGATAGCCCTATTTCAGAATCATTTATAAGAGGAAACAGCTGCACTGTATCATTGTTACAAAAATTCATGTTAACTATTGAAGTAACTTTGTCTACTTTATAAGGAATTGGTATTGTTTTAGTATAAATGGGTGAGCATTCATTTGGGGACTCAGGAAAATATAAACACATGAAAGAACTTGATTCAAAATGTTATTTTTAAAGTTGTGAGAAAATCACCAGATAATTTCTCCCAAGACGTATTAGACTTGTAAAAATGACTTTCATAGCAATAGATTCTGGTAGATTTTTTTATGTGTGTACTTTAATCGAGGTCACCAAAATGCGGAGCTGTAAAGCTTCAGGAGATGAGCAAAATGTTACTAAGGGAATGATTGTATGCTAATTTCTAAAGATAGAAATGAAGCAGGTGAACTAGGATTTCTAAGACAGCTACCAAGGAAACATGAACTAAAACACCAAACAGAACAATAATAGGAATTCATGCTCTTTTTGTCCAGGGATATTGCATGGTCAAAATATTTTTCTTTCTTTTTCCTGCTTATGTTGCAGAGGAAAAAAAGGATAAAAGAAACTGAGGCAATTTACATGCAGGGAACTTGAATGAGCAAACAAAGCCTTTCTGAAATTATAGCTTAAGTTCAACCCTTAGTGACAGGAATGAGCTGGTAGAGGAAGGATGAAGGAAGATGAGCTGAGATGTAAGTGAATTCTCGGCTAGGGTCAGGCCTCTCTCTTGGTGAGCACAAGAAGGAGGCTGTGCTTGTAGGAATGGACCAGGGGGCCTGGAAGCAGAGCCCCATCACTGCAGCTTGATTCCATGACTAATGTTAAAAAGAAAGAAAAAAAAAGATCTCAAGGGGTTATTGCTATCATGGGGTATGATCATTCACCTTGAAATGGGAAAAGTCTAAATAGGCTCTTGGGGAGGAACTTACGAGGTTAAACACCAGGGATCTGGAGTTAGGCTGCCTAGGTTCACATCTTGGCTCCCCACTTGCTAGTTGTGGTGTGACCTCTGCCAAGTCTCACTTTTCTCATTATTATTCCTAATAAGAGGAGACCTTATGGTATCGTTAGGAGGATTAAATGAGAAATATACACACGCTTAACACAGTGCCTTGCAAAGGTGTTTGTTCGATACACTATGCCTGGTGTGTGTTGGTTCATTCAGAGTGATACTATTTCTCAAAGTGTGGTCCTGGGGCTACACATACATCAGAATCATTTGGAGTACTTAATAAAAATCCGATTCTTTTTGCTCCACCCAGAAGTACTCCTTCAGAATCTGTAAGAATAGGATTTAATCTGAAAGGATGTCTTCATTTTTAACAAGTTCCGCAGACTAATCTTATGTAAACTTGGAGAATCTCCAAGATTAAGGCTAAGACAACCCCAGAAGCAACTTAAAAGCTAGTACATTCACCAGAGAGAGAGAGCAGAAGAAGATACTTGGATAAAATAGGATATCCCTACAAGTTGGTGACCTTTGAGGTCCTTAAGTGTGGCCTTTTGACTGAATCCAAATTTTACAGGACAAATCCTTTTATTAAAAGGGGTATAGTGCAGAAAGATGAAGATTTTCTTGCCTCCTTTGGTGATTAAAAAAAAACCTTGAAATCAGAAGGCCACCACAGGTTCCCCACTCCTGTATGGGGTGTGTGTGTGTGTGTGTGTGTGTGTGTATGTACACACATGCGTACTTTATTGGGTACCTATTCTGTGCCAGACATGATAAGTGTTTTACAACATGAGCTTATTTATTCTTAATATGAATAAAATTTAACTCCTACTCTTCTCTTATGTAAAAGCGTTAGGATTTCAGATTCAGCTAGCCATATGCACGTGAGACGCCTGGATGTTCCTACCATGAGAACATGACCCAGGTGTCCTGCCAGCCTAGTAGCAGTGTAATCCTAATTGCAGCAAAGTGGGTACAAGTAATGCAAATAGCTCCCGAGGATGTCCTGCTAGGATGTTGGATGGACGGACTATCTCTGGACATCGAATGAAGTCACCCAGGATGATGGCAGGCCTTAGGAAAGGAAGGCAGTGGTGGACCAGGTGCCAGAGCATTCCGCCAGGCCTGAAGATGGCAGGAAGGAGGAGCAGAACAGAGGGGTAGAGCTGGGCGATGTGGGCCTCAAATAGCTTGGGGTTTTGTATGGATATGGAAAAGCAATGGTCCCGAAGCATCACTGTGGAGCGAGGATACTCAAACCCACCACCGGCTTGGAGGTGTTTGGGGTAGGAAAGAAAGAGCTGCCGAGCTCCCGGGAGCTGTGAGAGAAGCAGAGTCTTTAGAGGAGAGGCAGGCTTCATTCAGGTGGGAGTTTGGAAGGAGCAGTCCATCAACTTAATTTCTGTAAGAATTTGTTTTTCCCAGGATAAGGGTTCTGTAGGGCTCGGCAGATGTTTGGAAGGGAGAAGAACGGGGAATTGGTGGAGGGGTGAGGAAGGAAGCACAGAGCAGGATCGTGACGAGAGGAGCAAACACCTGGGGGCAGTCATTAGGACGACAGAGTGGAGGCCTGCTGGGATTTTAGGCATCAAGGTTTCAAGTAGTGCTTGGGCATAGCACTACCTTGCTGGAGTCACCCAGGTAGAGCGGAAGGCCCAGCAACACCGGCAGCCAGGAGCTTTCTCTGTGGGTGCCATGAGCCTGGGAGCAGCTCCCAGGTGGCTGAAGCTTGCTCTATGGCTGCTGCAGCCCTACAGGGCAGGCAGAGGCCCCCGAGAGTAGAGAAATCAATGGTGAACATTGACACTATTGTAGGAACAAGTCTTGGGGGCAGAGGTTTTGTCAATAAGCGCTGCATTCCCGCTATTGGTGAGGTCCTCCACCCCACGCCGTTCAGTCACCCAGACAGACTCCCTCAGAAGTCCAACCGCAGGAGAGCAGAGATGCTCCCATTCCTGGGGGAGCACAACATGAAAAGAGGGGAAGGGACGGTTCAGGCCAAAGATCCAGCCACAGGAGGGAGACAGTCACGGATCTGAGGACCAAGAGCAGGGCTCTAGCTGGACAGAAGTAAGGAGAGGAAGGCAGAACCCCAGCCTCGGAAAATCACTGAGCCAGGAAAGGAATGGCATCAAAGCATCAGACACAGAGCGAGAAAAGACGGACCCTTCACTAAAGACTCAGTCGGCGGGAAACAAGGGAGAAGCAGACACTGAGCTGGGACTGCTCTTATGGTATTCTTACGTGCATCCTTCCATCAAGCCCCACAGAGCTTGAGGAAGCTTGGATGTGTCTCCGTTTCCAAGAGATCAGAGGAAACCAAGATCTCCTTGAGTATCCCCATCCACGACCCCTTCATCCCCCAAATATTCACATACGATATATAGGGAGATGCTGGGTTCTGGGGGACGGAGGGAGGGACTAGAAGACAGTGAGAGAATCTGGAGTGTGGGGAATTCAAAGAGGAGACGGGGCATGATAGGGATGAGAATGGGAATATTTCATCAGGCTTGAGGGGGTAGGGAAAGAGGATGTAGAATACATAGGATTTGAGAAGCTGAGAGAGGAGCAGAAGTTGATTACATCTAAATTTATTGTAAAAAATGAAAAAATGTTGTCTACTCTCAGTTGTGGCATGACTTGGAAATAAGACTAACTCATTAGTAAAGGAGAAATAGAAGCCAGCTATTGCAAATGCTCAGCAGGTTTCAGAGAAATATATTAGCTGTCTTAAGTTACAGAACAAATAAAGGGGCCCAGATTATATTATATTGGACTTTATTATTACATCAACATGAAAACAATCATCTTCTCCAGAGCTGAAGCTAATTGATTTCTGCATAACCATAATTTTATTTAATAAGTATTTCCTAATAAAGGCACAATTAAGAAATCAACTCGATTGCAATATCATACTAGGTTTCCTAATCTCTTTTCTATTAACTAACTCCCTAAGAAATAGCTTTCTTTTTTTTTTTTTTATCCTGAAAAGCACATGTGGTGTTAAACCATCTGGGAATTTTAGTGGTTCCTCCCTAAATAAATGGTAGGGTGTTTAAAACCAAGGATGGTTACTTAAGCTTGGCCATAAACTAGGTTTGTCAAAAAGTGACTGAGTGTATAAGCCGGTTTTCTCCCTAAACACTAATAAAATCTTTGAGGGCTAGCTGAGGTTGACTTCAGGGAAAGTTATGTAAAAACAAACTGTGTGGTGTAATGTGAAGAACACAAGATTTGGAATCAATAGATTCGTTAGTTTCCTGGATATGTTACATCCTGGCCGTTTGACTTTAGATTATGTTTTTTAATCTCAGATGACATAACATAATAGTAAAAGTAATAGTAATAACAACGATAATCTAATATAACATTACATGCCTTACCTTGCTAATAACGGTGAAGTCCCTTCATAAACCATTAAGGGCTGTACAAGGATCAGTTATTATAGTGGTTAAGTGTGTTCAAACATGCAGCTGTTTTCTGAGTAGGGAAGTCAATTATGAAGCAAATGTGGAAAAGATACAGGATAACATCACTTGACCCCTGACACAGAGCTCTAGAAATCCCCACTGATTTTAGCTCTTGCTGTGCTAGAAATCCAGGAGTAACTCTGGAGTCAGCTCAGGTGACACAGGAGGTAAGAGTGGGGCCCGGGATGTGAGCTTCATCCCAGAATCCCAGAGGTCCACTTTGAAACAGACCGTACTCAATCCTCGATCAGCGTCTTGCAAGAATTATATTATTCTGCGTATTCCAACATGTATGAGCTTCGTATGTGCTGGACTGGGGATGGAGACAGGAGATATGGATCATAGCACCCAGTAACAGACACTTTAGAGTTAATTACAGTACATAAGGGGGGATTTAGAGATGTAAGTAAGGGGAAGGAGGAATAGTTCGACTAAAGGCAAACTCGTCCAAGGGAATATTTGCTATGTATCTTCTGCATTCCAGGCACTGCTCTAGATAATACTGAGACAAAATGCATCACTTCTCACCTTAGGAATGGGTCCTTGGGAAAGGAGACATCTGCGTATAAAAAGACATGCAGACAATCTGTTTATGTGAGTTCCATGAAGGCAAAGACTGTCTACTTTTCCTCACTGTACCGGCCACTCAGAGGGTGCTTCAGAAAAGTCAGAAGTGAGCAAGGTAAATGCCTCGGTAGTTCAGGGGAAGGAACAGTGCCTAGTGGTCAGGAAAGGAAGGAAATGGACAGGGTTTGTAGTTAGGACTTGAAGGGCAATGTAGGATTCCAATAGCAGAGGAAGAAAAGTTAGTCCAAGTGCCAAAGTATCATGTTCTGAGGCCAAGACCTAGGAATGCCCAAGAGAATGAGAAGAGGAACAATAACAAGGGTCAGTTATAGACAGTCACAGACTCTGTTACAGACACACTCCTTCAATCTTCACATGCAACGACTCATGAGCTGTGTATTATTATTGCCCATTTTACAGATGAGGAAGCTGAGGCTGATAGATTCAATATCCTACTTCCCCAGTATCACATAATAACCAAGTGAATAATAAAAAGAAGAATGTAATAGATATTTACAACCACATAAGATATTCCTATGTATTTTCTTTAAGTCAAATTAAATCCAACTCAAACCCCTAGACAGATAGAATAGTGACACCTCACCCGACCACTCTCCACCCCAACCCTTAGGATAATACGAAGGTCCTAGGGATCTAGATCTCATGCAGAGAAAAACGCTTGAGGAAGCCCAAGTGTTCACCACTGAGCTGCCCACAGCCCTCGCCACAGCTCTGTGGCCTGTGCCCTGCCTCCTGGGAGTTTCCACTGCTCTTCATACCCAGACTTTGGGAAGGTCAGGACGAAGTCTCTGCCACTCATAGATCCCCCAATTCTCAGAAGCCTCTTACTTTGGAGAACTCTCTACTTCTGTCCGTCCTCGCCACCAAATGATAAAATCTTTTTTTTTTGGAGACAAGAGTCTTGCTCTGTTGCCCAAGGTGGAGTGCCGTGGCATCACCCTAGCTCACAGCAACCTCAAACTCCTCAGCTCAAGCGATCCTCCTGCCTCAACCTCGCAGAGTGCTAGGATCACAGGTGTGAGCCGCTGTGCCTGGCCCGAACAATAAAATCTTGAAGCGTAGGAGTGCAAACCTTGGCTACCCTTTTGGAATAGGGGAAGGAAAAGACTCAAAGCAAAACACAGATAGCTCTTTTTTTCTTTTGGGTAATTTCATAGCATTAAATATAAAATAGAAATTAATACCACAATAAATTAATCTACCACAAAG
>CAUYSK010052920.1:0-29651 GCA_963575035.1 Avahi laniger
TCCGGCACTTGTTTATACCTTTTTAATGTAGTTATATATGTACATGAATTCTTTCAACGTTCCTCTTAGTACTCTCTAAGGACAAGCAGAGCCAGGGGAATCTTGAAATCTTCACAGTAGATGTGTTGTTTGGTGTGATAGAGGTTTAGTAATTCTGAAAAGTTTTATTTGTTTTGTAAGGTAGAGCAAACAAGCGTTTTGGGTTTATTGAGAACCAGGTTTTTCACTATGGGAGAAGGCATATAAAAATACAGAGTATTGGAGATGTGAAGGAACTGTATATTGTTGAATTTGAACTGTATGATTCAGTATGAATATATTAGTTTGTCACTGAAGAGTCCTAGGGCATGAGAGAATCTAGCACTCAGGTTTTGGATTTGTAATAACATTGTTACTAAAAGGAATCAAGGATACTTTGGAGAAACAGACAACTCCAGGTTTGGGGAAAGAGAATTTTATAGTAGAATATCTTAATGTACCATACAGCAAGAAGATGTTGAGAGAGAGAGAGATAGAAATGGAGAAAGAAAGAGAAAGTCAGGAAGTCAGGGAGAGAGAAAGGAAAGAAAGAAAAAAAGGAAGGAAGGAAAGAAACTGAACAAACAGAGGCACATTTGAAAGATACACGAGCCAACTGAATGTGTTCCCTGTCAACAACTTTGGGAAAATTTGAGAATCAAAAGGAATGGTGGGGATGGATTACACCATGTTACATTGTTGAGAGACAATATTCCATGATTCACTTGCATCTCAGCACATCTTCTGAATAAAGGCATTTGACAGCTTTTCTCAGGACTATCTTTTTAAGGATATTTATATAGCAAAGAGAGAGACAATTGTTTCCTCTGGGGCTGAAAAGATTTGCTTCTTGACCAGGATAAAAAAAGATATTATCTCATTCTAAGGGAAAGTTAGAACAGGTTTGCCGGCAGCTCTCTTATAAGTTCGTTTGATTTTTTTTCTTTCTTAAAAAAAGAAAGTTTTATTGTGGTATTTATCCTATGTATATTCACATGTTTTTCATATGTATATGCATTTATATTATTCATAAGTTTATATATATTTATATATATGTGTGTGTGTATATTTACCATGAAACCATGTAACCACCACCACAATTTAGATAATGAACATATCATCTCTCCAAAGTTTCCTCCTTTATAATCCCTTTTTTCCACCTTTCCTCAACCCTTCCCACTTCTTAGGTAACTGTACAGATCTTTTTCATTTCCATGGATTAGTTCTCATTTTCCAAAATCTTATACAAATGAAATCATATGGTACATGCTTATTTTTTATCTGTCTTCTTTCATTCAGCATAATTATTTTGATATTCATTTATCTTGTACATTATTCATATTAATAGTTTATTGCTGAGCAGCATTCCATCGAATAGATACATACAATTTATCTATTTAGCTGTTGATGGACATTAGGATTGCTTCCAGGTTCTATCTGTTATGAATGAAGCCGCAGTGACCATTCATGAACAACTCTTTGTGTGAACATATGCTTTCGTTTATCTTGAATAAATACCTAGGAGTGAAATGGTTATGTTATATGGTAAGTGCATATTTAGCTTTTTAAGAAACTGCCAAAGTGTTATGCTGAGGGGAAAATGGAGTTTCTCCACCACATAGAAACACTGCACCAGCTGGGAGCGTTCAACAAAATTTTTAAAAAAATATTTAAAATAACCACTGAGCACAAGAGATGTACCTCTGCATTTTCTTGCTTGAGGTGGCTGGCTTAAACCAGCCCTGACTGTTTTAGAGTGGCTTTAGTTGTTTTATAATACCTTTTAGCTAATTGTACTACTGAAATCCCTGCCTAGCAGAGAATTGTAATATCGTGAACATAACACGGGTTGTATGAAAGCAGGTCATGATTGTACTGCACATGCTTGATTCCCTTCAATGTGAACATAAAATGATACAACTTAATAGCTCTGTGCCGCTCCCTGGGAAGGGATTTAAGGCAACACCACCACAGGTAGAGAGATGCAGATCTTGCTGGCAAGAAAGCTCCCGTGGAAAAAGTTCCTGTGCCACCCTAGAGCAAGCACCCTGTGTAAGTAACCTTTAATATATCCATCTAACTCACCATGCTGGACTTCTCTGAGTCATTCTTTGGTCTCTCTGCTCCATCTCAGTTTGGATGGTGGTTTTTCTACACTGTTCCGGTATTTTCCCAAAACATAGGCAAAGCGGTTGTACCATTTTATACTCCTGGAAGCAGTGTTTGAGAGTTTTAGTAGCTCTACACTCTCACCAAAACTTGATATAATCAGTCTTTATATTTTAGCAATTCTAATGTGTGTGTAGTGGTATCTTATTATAGTTTTGGTTTGCATTTCTCTAATGACAAATGATGTCGAACATTTTTATGTATTTATAATTGCAATTTGTATATCTTCTTTGGTGAGATGACTGTTCATTGTATGCTTAAAACTTGTTAAAAGGATAGATCTCTTATATTTTTACCACAATACAATCAAATACTAAAAAAAAAAGATGTGATGATTAGGGTAAGTCCTGGTCAAATATTACTGGTGTCCTTATAACAAGGGAAAATTTGGGCACAGAACATGTAAGATGAAGGCAGACATTGGAGTAATGTATCTGCAAGGCAAGGAACACCAAAACGTGACAGCAAACCATCAGAAGCTGGGGGAGAAGGATGAAATGGACTCTCTTCCAATGCCCAGAAGAAACCAGCCCTGGTGACCTTGACCTTGGACTTCTAGCCTCCTTTTCTGGGAGTAAATAAATCTGTTGTTTAAGCCAACCAATTTGTTATACTTTGTTATGTTTGGGCTGTTTTAAGATTGAGATTCTTCAGCTGTGAGGCTCATGGTGCCTGTTGTGCTACAAATAGTAAGTTTTTTTTTTCCTTTGGTCTCTGACCAGGAGTCTCTTGTTTTTTGTCAACATCTGTGAAATTGTTGACCCTACACAGTGCTTAACAGGACAACAAAAAATTCATGAGTACTTAATGATACCCCAAAAGTGGAGGAGAAGCACTTCTTGGCTTAAGAAAGTTTGCATAATAAATCTAAAAATAATGATAAAACTAGAAAATCACTATTTTGCAATCACCAACGTGATCATTGTTGCCAGCAAAAGTAACCAGTGAATTTGAAAATTTTTGACTAAAAATTTGTTAAAGAAATGGATAGTTACATGCTTCTGAACACAAGGAGAAATCACCAGGAGATTTCTCATCCCTTATTATAACGGAAAAAGATATATTTTGAATGGAGAGATGTTGCAGATCCTACCTTATCTAAGTGATCAAACTTAGGATCACTAATAACGGAAAAAACTAATACTATAAACTTTATGATGAGATATAACAAAAAGTACACAAATCATCTATGTTATATTATTTTTAAAAATGTTTAACTTGAATGTTATTGTGAGATAACAATGAGGGAAATACAGATTTGCCACATTCTATTAATATTAATATAAAACAATTAAGTTGGGCCCTTCAAAATGTCAATGTAATAAAAAACCAAAGAACAAAGGTACAAAATTCTTCCTCATTAAAGGAGATTAAAGATATATGACAATCAAATGTTACTGGTGATATACAATTGGGTCTTCAGTGAGAAATACACCTAAAAACACCTTTTGGGATATTTAGATAAATTAAAATTATAGTCTCTAAAATAGATTATTATCTTATTAGTTCTAAATTTCCAAGTTTCAATAATGATATTGTGGTTAAAGAGATTAAGAAAATAAGACAAACATTTAACCATTGGTAAATCAAAGTAAAGGGTGTATGGTGCTCCTCATATTACTTTTAGTTGTAAAATTTTCAAAGTAGAACAAGGGAACATTTTCTAGTTTTAGAACTTTTGTCATCATACTTTTATTACTAGTCGATTTGTTAAATTGGGTAGTTTTGCTGACCAATTCGTACACATACTGTGAATGAAATCTGGTATGTATAAAAATAAAATACATAAAAATGATTAACTTTAATCATAAAAGCATATTGAAAATACAAATTCAACATAAAACTTCTTTGTTGCCATGGGAACTTGCTTACCCAAAGGGGAGGGGGCCAGACACCAGAGTTAGGATAAAGAACATAGCTTCAGAGGCCAGAATATGACAACAAACATTCTACCTCAGATGTGCCCTGGCTGGATGGAGCCCCAGTTCTCCAGAGCAGCAATCTTCTCATCGCTGAACCCTTGTTGGCCTCTCTCCCTTTCTTTTCTCTTTTCTGTTCCTCCTCACTTGGGATTCCTGAGATCAGCTCCCCTTAAATTACCAACACCAGTCCTCGCCTCGGGGTCTGCGTTTAGGGAACCTCAAACCAAGGCCAACTGACAGCCAATAACAATCTATGTTGTGCTGTTATTTCAATTCATAAATATGGAACATGTGCTGTTATAATATAAAGCAACAGGTTTAGACGCAAATAGGGTTAGATTCAAAACACTATTGACTATCATAGATAGAGTGAAGTAACAGATAAAAGATTTTTAATCTCAAAGCGAGACAAAGTACAGAATGAATAAATATAATATATAAAAATATTATAATATAAATGAAATGTTTATGTAATAAAGCTACCCCCAACCCATGTCACATCTTACAGAAGTAAAAGTTCTTGTGGAATTCCTAAGTGTAAAATTAAAATGCTCCTCTTCCAGCTAGGGCAGTTTCTTCAAGCATGATAACCAGGAACTCAGTTATGAGCTTAGGCTCATGTCAGCACAGATGGGGCCTTGTGATTAACATGCTAAAAAAAAAAAATACTATTTTAACTATTAATACCCTCAATAACAGTCTTATATTTTTCTCTTAAGTTATCCACTTCAATTTCCCACCTTATTGTTTTTCTTAAGAATAGTTTATGTATCCATCTTACATATTCTTTAGCACCAAGTCAGAATATTTTTAAGCAGATGTTTTATCAAAACACACCTTTATTAGTAAGAAATAGAGTAGCTGTTTATATTTTAAAGTCAAATATTTACCACTATTATAGGATACCTGCTAAGATTTTTTTCTAAATTTTTGAAAACTTAACACTGAAAGTTTGAAATATTTACCTTCATTGGTATATACATGTAAAAGAAGGGAAATTTTAAAATAAAAAAGTTGGATATGTTTTAATAAAAAGCACAGAAGAATAACTATAGTCAATATAACCATAACAGTTTTTCAGTTCAGAATGCAAAATTTGGCTTCGATTTTAATGTGGCTTTTCTATACATGAATTATGGAAGAAAAAATATTAATGTCTTACTTTAATTCAAAATAAAGCATGAATTGACATAAAATTATCCTATTACAATTTCTGATTTTTTATATTTTCTTTCCTAACCACCTAAAATTGTACATACCCACAGGTTTAAATTCACCATCATTAGTCCAGGATGAGAAATAAAAGTCTGGACATGGGAGATAGAAAATTTTTCCTTTGGCAAAACCAGTGTGTATAAAATTGGTGAAAGTCTGGATTTTAAACTCTTCTTTTAAGAAAAAGTGGGAAAAAATTTTGAAGAGTTCAAGTAAGTAATAAAGCTTTCCACTAAGCTTTGAGACTTGCTAAGAAATATCTGTGAAAAATCTGAGATGAACAATATAAATTGCTTCTAGCTATCAAGGGAAAAGAAAAATTCAATGGTGCTATAATCAAAATTTCCACTTCTACTATGAAGAGAAAATATTAACACTTTACCAGTTTCCTTCTTACTCTTTCTTTACAGATCAAGTAAGGAAAATGGAGATTATGAGACTATTGAAACTTAAGATATACTTTAATTTATATAATTAACATTTGTGAAAATATTGTGGCTTCCATTTCCATGGATCCTCCTCTCATTTTCTCTAATGAAGTCTCAATTTTAAGCTAAATTTGAGTGAAATTCTAATTATAAATTCATAAAAACGAATTTTCAGCTTCTTCCCTATTATAAATACAGCTAATGATTTTATAGCACATTTTTACAGGCTGTATTTATATCAGGGGAGAAACTGAAAATATGTATTTTAAGAACTGTATATTTCATAAAAAGTCTAACTTCTCATAGTTTCTTTAGATTTCTCCTAATGAATAAAACTGAATTCCTCTAGGTATTACTGAAAAAAGTAAAACCAGCTGGGTTTAAAAAATGATGACAGTATAATATATCAAATATTAAAAGGACATTTTTTTCCAAAAAGCAGTATTTCTTCATTTTGAGTAGATACCTGCTTATATAAATTTTATCATATTAAATATAAGGAAATCCAAGGAATTATACTTCCATAAGTATAGAATAAAAATATATAGACATGAATTTTGCATACATATCTCACCCCCTTAGATTTCTCTGTTGTTGTTCCAAGTATTCAATCTTTAAATAGTCTGACCATTCTTAAAGCTCTAAATGGAGAAATAAAATGACCAAGATTTTGGATCATCACTTAAACTCACAACTACTTTAGTGATATGATTTGGAATATTAAAAAATGCTGCCAAAATTTTTTTACTTAATTACAGATTTCTCCCCAAATATAGGAAAGTACCACCAAAATTCGCTAAGCAAGAGAGACAAATAACTGTTTCTTATACTGCTGCTGGAGACCTTGGTAGTATAGGAAGGATTTTAGTTAATGATTTACCTTCTCTGTGCAGCCTGGATCCTGCCTGCTATTCCCTTGTAATATGATTCAACAGTGCAGAAAGAAGCACTGGAAAATTAAGGGAAAAATCTACTGCCATTCTTCAACTCTTGACACCTAGGTGGAAAGGGAAAATAGTGGCTTCAGCCACCAGTGAGTTTGAAAAATACACTTAGCCATGACTGAGAACTGATGTTATTGTGATAAAGAGTAAATAAAGGAGAGATAAAATAGTATTTGGTAGAAAGGCTACTAAAAGATACCCGGTCACTAAGAGGGAAAGTCATTTCTCAGAATCTGAAGCCACAAAAATACCTCTGAGTCAAGCAAAGTAAAACATACAATATAATTTGTAATAATAAAATTTTTCTTGGCTCCCATGGAATCTGGTTATTAAGAATTTTTATTTCTAAATTTTTTCTCAACTTTTAAAGTAATTTTTAGTTTAAAATATATGTTCTCATACTATCTTTAAAATTTCTTATAATGAGATTAAATATGTAATCTTGCTACATATACCTCATTTGCAACATTTGATAATAAAAGTGCAATATATTTTCCATTTTGTTGAATTTAAAATTTTTCAAAACATTTTAGTGAATATTATCCCTTTATCCATTGTGTGTGTGTTGTTTTTTTTTTTTTAAAACAATTGCCTATATTCACTATTCTTTTTTTCATCCTGCACTTACTCTATCAAAACACATTCATTGGTGCCTATCTCAAACTAAGCATATTGATAGACATCTTCTAATAGTTTCTGCTAACAGGGAAACTTACACTCTACCATGAAAGACAGGCAAATAAACAGCAACGACGGTCACCCACCCACCCCTGCAATGTGGTCCCTAGGTCTCTGTGGGAGAATCATATTTCTTTTTTCCCCCCTCTCTTCTTTCTCATTCTTCTGTCTTTTTCATTAAGAATGAAGCTGGGCCAGGCACAGTGGCTCACACCTGTAATCCCAACGCTCTGGGAGGCCGAGGCAGGCAGATCGCTTGAGCTCAGGAGTTCAAAACCAGCCTGAGCAAGAGCGAGACCCCATCTCTACTAAAAAAAATAGAAAGAAATTATCTAGACAACTAAAAATATATAGAAAAAATTAGCCGGGCATAGTGGCACATGCCTGCAGTCCCAGCTGCTCGGGAGGCTGAGGCAGAAGGATCCCTTGAGCCCAGGAGTTTGAGGTTGCCATGAGCTAGGCTGACGCCACAGCACTCACTCTACACAGGGCAACAGAGTTAGACTCTGTCTAAAAAAAAAAAAAAAAAAAAAAGAAACTCAATAAAAGCATGGACCATATCTTTATTTTTCTGGTGTAATTAGAAGAATTTTTGAGATGTTACATAGAGCCAGATATTAATTACTGATAGAAAGATATTTAAATATCTTAAGCATAAATAATTATAAAGACAAATCATACGAGTTTGCAAAAAAGAGTTATGCTATGCCTGAGACGGCCGTCCTTATAGAGGCCTGCTTCTGAGGTTGGCTTTTGCTGTCATTTGGGAACTTGGCTCTCAGAGTGTTTCGGGGGGGACTTACTGTGCCTAGACTATTTGTGTAAACAATATGGTTAATGGTGAACATATGGTTAATGGTGAACATATGGTTTATACCAAACACCTGCTTTCATTCTGGGAATCTGGAAGGTTCTAGGAGCTAGGTAGAGAGTTCCTACTGTACCAGACTCCAGTAAAATCCTTGGGAGGTGAATCTCCAATGAGCTTCCATATAGAAATATTGTACACATATTGCTGCATTTCTGTTACTGGAAGATAAGTTTGTCTCATGTGACTTATCATGGAGGGAGTGAGCATGAGGAAGCCTTCACATTGATTTCCCCAGACTTGACCAGAGTCTTTTTCCTTTATGATCTGGATGTGTGTTCTAAAACATCACTGTAATAAATCTTAGCCATGCATACAGTTATATGCTGAATCCCAGCAAATCTCTGAATGTGGAGGTAGTCATGGAACCTTCAACACCATAGGGCATAAAAAATTTTTAACATTCAATTTTATCTCAAGAAACACCCATTTAATTTTCTACCATATACAGCCCCAAATATATAGGTGTATGGTTATAATTTTGAATGAATATTTGGAGTTTTGTTGAAACTACAAATTTGCTTTTGGTTAAATTCTATTCTGTCTCTATGAATTGTCTGTACAATAAACTGTCTTTGCTAATTTCAATGTAATCTGAATAGAGCTTAATTACAAGTATTATGATATTTAATATTTGACTGCTAATAAGAATACTTTCAAATCCTCTAACATGTAATTAACCAATAATGGAAAAGGTTGGCATACAGTTTAATTATAATATTTGTGGAGAATAAAGTTGAATTAAAAAAAATCATATTAAAACTAACATAAAATATATTTTCTTTAAAGCATCTTAAGTAAAAGACAGTTAAAAACTATTGCACTGAGAACCTGTTAGATTACAAAGTCACCCATCACTCATTTAATTCATGACAATCAGTTTTATATATGATGCCAGCTGTGCTTCAGCAGTCTTGAATGCTTACAGTGTGTATAAATCTCCTTGTTACTTGCTATAATCAAAACCCTGTCAGTTCCTTAGGTCCCTTCTCATCTCTCCAATCCCATCTTTAAACAATGTGGAATATACCTGCACGCTGAATACTTTAATAACAGATTAATTCATCCACTGCCAACTTCTAAAATTACAGTGATAATTTTATAGTTTGTTCTGCTAGCAGCTAATTTCAATTTCAATTGTATGGTCACCAGGTGTTTTTTTTTTTTTTTTTTTTTTTTTTTAGAAAGATTCTAACAATGTTTCCTGGTGTAGAGTGCTGTGGCATCAGCCTAGCTAACAGCAACTTCAAACTCCTGAGCTCAAGCAATCCTACTGCCTCAGTCTCCCAAGTAGCTGGGACTACAGACATGCGCCACCATGCCCGGCTAATTTTTTCTATATAGATTTTTAGTTGTCCAAATAATTCCTTTCTATTTTTAGTAGAGATGGTGTCTCGCTCTTGCTCAAGCTGGTCTCGAACTCCTGACCTTAAGCGATCCACCTGCCTCAGCCTCCCAGAGTGCTAGGATTACAGACGTGAGCCCATCAGGTGTTTTTAATCAATGTAGGGTAACTATTTTTATGGACATCAATTGTTGGAGACAGAAGAAAATTACCAGCTTCAAATCATAAAAAGTAATGCACTTTTTGTGTAAAATTAAAGTGTGATTATCTTTTAAGAACGATATCGCACGTACTACTTTAAAAAATGTCTTTTAGTGAGTGAAAAAGCACAAAGAAAATCTGCCACAGCTGTGAGTAGGAACCATGCTCACTAGCTATTTACTTTCTAAAAATTTGGAGACAGGTAAAAAAATCAGAGAGAGAGAATTTATTTATTTTTATTAAAAAGCATATCATAGTGAAAGCATTCTTCTGGGGGACTATCTCAGGCAATTATATTGAAGTAACAGGACTATAAAGCTTTTTGAAAGCAGACACTATTTTGACCATCTTTATGAGTCATGTTTAAAGTCTGCTACCTTAAATGTGCATTCATTTTTTTAAAAAATTTTTTTAAATGTACATTCTTAACATTTATTCTTTGGATATTATTGTTAATAGGTAAATAAATGTAATCATTTCTATGTATAACAAAATAAGGCTGAATTATTAGATACTTGATAAGATAGATTTCAAATTATCCCTTCATCATTTTTATATTTTATAGGTCATATTTAAAAACATGATAATAGTATATGCACGAATCTGAATTAAATTTGAAATTTAAATACATATATTTGATACATGAATACAAAATACAAGTATGTTTATTTTGTCTCCAGGGCAGATTTCGCTTCAACTCTAGCCACCTGTATAAAGCCATATAATATTAACTTTTGTATGGCAAAATATAGCTTTTTAAAAAAATGCTTTTATTTTCTCATCACTTTGACATGCTTAAATATATATCTGTCTTCTTGAATAAAAAACTTTGTATGTTGGGAATCTGTCTAAAATCCTTGGAATGTAATTTTTTTCAAGGTGATTAATTCAAAAATGGTATCTTGAACAAGTCTTTTGTAATTAAATAATTGGTTAATTAGAACATTTTATTCCACAGCTATGTATATATTTTTAAATATTTATGCATAGAATATTGCATTATTAAGAGTTTAATATATTCACTAATAAACCCCATAAAATTATGGCTGATTGAGTACAGATTATGAGAATATAAACTTAGGATATACAATCTGTTTTTAACATTCATGAACATTATTTTTTGAGATGTTATTTGATTAGTGTAGCTGTGTTAAGAGCTTGTAAAGATCTTAAAAAGCAGATAAAACTACTGAATGGATTTCAGCACAAAGATTTAGAATCCAATGATTCATTGCTTTGGCATTATGTTATAACATATTTGGAATTTTTTTTGCAAGGTCATAGATGTGAGTTATGGATTTTTTTATTGATCTGTTCCATTGAAAATCATAATGATGACATCTTGAATTTTATAAAGAACAATCAAACAAAAGTGCTTCTATGGATTGAGCAGTTTAATAAATTTATTGATGCATAGTGTGCTTTATACAACAGAGGCTGAGTAATACACAAAGGAAAGCATAAGGTGCTAAGATGTTTCTCTAAAGGTGCTGAGATGTTTCTCTGAGACTTAAAGAACCTCTAAGTCACTGAGTAATGACACAAAAATGGCACTTTGCTGAATAAAATTTTATTTTTAAAGAAGTAGAAATTAAACAGAGGAATATAGGAGCAATAAATTGTTCACTTTGTAGATATGAATATTTTAAATATTCATTGTGAAGTGAGAGTATGTTACATTGAGCCTTTTAAATTACTTTCTTGTGTAAGGCAATTTAGAATATAATTATTTAGTTATTGCAATAGGAGTTAATTTCCTAAAATGGGAATGATCTCTGTTTATATCTTTGATTTTTAACCCCAGAAAATTATCCCTTGTGATTCCACCAGTGACATCTTCCATGTTGTACTGAGCTTGAGTTGACATTGTAAAACACCGGCATGTCACCTGGGAATATATTTTTGGTTACTGTTTTTTTAATCATTTTTAAGGTTTAAGTTGCTATATGGCTATTGGTTTGACATCGTAACATTTTCTACACTCTGTTGAATTAAGTACAATCATAATGGCAAATATAATATCAATCAAATCTCCATTTTGTTAATTACTCTAATTTATTTCAGCTTGATAAATTTTAATATTTTCATTTAAAAATATATCTTTAGTTCAAGATCTTTGTTGCCCTAGGCTCTTCTATGTCACGAGAGAGTGATTTTCTGTTTTTGTTTGCTTATTTGTTTTGCTTTGTGTTATATTTTTGCAAAATTAAAAGTGTACAAAATTAACAAACAATTGAGAGTTAACAAATAGTATAAACATATTTTTTCAAACACTTTTTCCACAAACATCCATCATCATTTTACCTTGATAAGCTCGGCAATGGAAATTGTAAGTACAGATATGAAGGTCAGCAGTTAGAGAACAAAGAAAATTGAGAAAAACAAGGCAGGGAGAGGGCCAGGGCATATTCCTTTCTGAGTAACTACCAGAAATAAAATTCATGAAACATTTATATAAGATATTGTTGTAGTTAGATGAGCTGGTCAATGTGAGGTAAGGTACTCTTAAAGTAAATTGTTTTAGAATAAAATCCTCCAATTAACTGGAGAAAAAAAGGCAAAGGAAAGAAATTATCTTACAACTTGGGCTACATTTTTTTAAAGCCGAAACTGAAATCCTCCCTTGATACTGGCCCTTACAAGTTCATTCTTTCCCAAACACTTTAATGTCTGTACCATTTGGCTTCACCAGGCTTATAAAATCTGAAAAACTAGTCTGTCTCTCTCTACAAATTATGAATTATGTATATATATTTTAAAGTTTGGTTATCACTTGCTTTCCAGTCAGCAGTATCACTGCATAGCTGAGTCAATTTATTGGGTATAATGACAACTGAATTTTTGTTTTAATTTTTATATGTTTGAATTTCAGTTAGAGAAGAGGTGGTTGTGAAATGGTCAGAGCCAAAAATACTTCTGAAATTCAAACCTCAAAACTTCCTCTGTACATTTATTTTGAATTTGGCTTGATCTTTTTTCTGTTATCTGGGATCATTTCCTTGCTAGAAAAGGAAATGGGGAAAGTAAGGACTTTGCTTTAATGCAGGCAGTTTGTCCTGATAGGATAATTTGTAAGTCAGGGAAAAGCCCTTGCACATTTACAATACTAAAGGGAAGAGTGTCACCATCCAGGCAGGAAAGGGGACCAAAGTCAAAGGAACTTTTGTGAAATGGAGTAAAAGGATGTTTATAAAGGCAGAAAGAAAATCAGGGCTGATGTAATAGATTCTAAGAGATTTCTTCTAAAAAGAATGAAGGATTAATAGTATAAAGGCTACATAAAGGTGATAGAGTAATACTGAAACAAAGCTTGTAGTTGATGTCTGCAAAAGGAATTTAAACACAAATTTGAATGTAAAGCCATGTTTTTCTAGGTTGAACTAGACAAGAGAGAAGTGCAGACTGACATCGCCAACAAACACAATTGTGGTGGCAATGGTCTTTCTAAAGCATGAATCTGTTTGGGAACAGGTTAAATATTTTTTTCTTTGTGTTTGCTTTTAGCGGGGCAAAGCCTTAAGCATGTTTATAGATAAAGTATAAATAGAAATAGGGTATTCTATGGCTGAATTTATAAGCCTGGGTAGGTTAAGAGTGATTCTGTTTCAAAGTCATGTTGGCTTGGATAGAAATAGTAGCTCTGATACTGTGTAACTTAAATATATTTTCTTAGTCTCTACTTCCTTGTTTGTACAATCCTGAAAACAAAACAAAACAAAACAAAACAAAACAACACTATTGGCATATGCAAGTGTTCTTTGACTTTAAGCAGTAATCCGATGATTGCGATTTAAATGGATAAAATTGTCAATGCTGTTAGAAGCGTCACATTCAACTTTAGCAAAACTGACACTACAAACAATCAGCGAAAATTATTCAAGGGGCTTGTGGTTTAACAACACCCATCTTTCTTGCTAACTGGCATCATGCTCTGGAGGAGTCGAGAAAGCTGATTCATACTGAATAGCAGCACTGTCATCTCACTGCAGGGAAACTTTTTTTGACAGCTTAAAACAACAAAATCCCTTTATCAGTACTTTTCATACAAAATTGTCTTCAAAAAATCAATAATAATATAAAATGTACATCTCAAAATGTGTGCAGTATTAATAGCTGTCAAACCTAAACTGGAAAAGAGCTGCAAGATTTATAAAATGAAAGAAAAAGGAGGACTGTTAAAACTTTTGACCTTGGTTTTTGAGAATGTCAATAGCTAACCTGGATATTTAGACATATTTTCAAATGCGTTATACCACTTAAGATACCAGCAACAAGTCCTAGACATACAAAATCATTATTGGTTTGGTAGCCATAGGCATTTTTAGTATCAATCAATTTAGGTTTTTATAGTATATAATTTAACATTAAATTACTTTTTCTCTCTTTTCTAAAATTAACCTTTCTGAAAATATGATCTATAAAAATTTGATCTAGAAAAATATACTACGAATTGAATGGCAATGATTACGTTACCTAGGGATACTTAAACTTGGATCTCACTGAAATGATACACAAAAGTCGATAGGATTTAACTTTGTAGTCTTTGGAGCATGATATGAAATCTATCTTTCCAGTCCAAAAGTCAGTACATTTCTAAAAAACTGTGGTGTTTTATTGCTGTTTAGAGTTCTACTTGTTTTGCAATATATTTTTTTTAATGTTTATATTCTCAGAGACTTAATCGCCTGCAATGCAGTCTGTACAAGTCCTTAGAGGTAATTCTTGGAAAAAAATCTTAAAGGAATTGCTGCCAGTAAGAGAAAAAATTTTCCATACAGAGAAAAACATCAAGGGTAATATATTTTCTTTACATATCCAATAACGTTTTATGGGACAGCTTTGTGAAAGCAGCTATAGTATGATTTTTTTAACAGCCATTGGGATAGACAGAATGTCCTTACTGAGATGTAAATTTATAATTGGAGTTTCATGGATAGTGACTATGTTGACTTCTTATTTAGTAATTTCAGAACAGAGAATAAATATTCATTTAGTGAATGCACTTATGAATCATTTGAATCCTTTTGGACTTAATAAATTAGATATCTTGAAGAGAAGTTGCAGTTCTGCTTTTTGTTACACAGATGTTGTGATAGCCAACCCTCTCAGTGGAGAGTCCCTGGTAGGGTCAAACTCAATTTACCATTTTCATAGCCTTGCTAAAGGCTATTTAGTGATAACCAGAAAAAAAGGGGAAAGTGTACTATTATACACGAGGAAAGTTAGGCGGAACTATATAAAATGTTAAGATGATAATTAGCTCTTGCTTTTTAGGGCTCAGGACTAAGAAGAGATACCTCCCTAAATTTTGCTGTCTTAATATTGTGCTACAGCAGGATATTTTAAAAGACATTTTAGTTGTTGAAAACTGCCTGTTAGAAGATGCTTTTTCAGCAGAGGCCATACTAATTTTCCTTTCTCTCCCCCTTAAATTACACACACACACACACACACACACACACACAGACACACATACGTGCGTAGTATGTATAATAACTATAACTACTGAACAACTTTAAATTTATTGTGTGTATGTGATATGCTATGTGATATATATGTAAATATATATGATATATTTACACATACAATACACACAATATACTATATATAGTATATAAATATAAATTTAAATAAATCATCGTTGACACATCTTTTTAAACTCTGATACTTGATAAGACTATATTTGGTCTATTTACTCAGCTGTTGCCTTTTGCATACTATCTCTACCTCTCTTTGAATTTAAGAATCACACCATGGGGTAGCAAGAGTAACCTGAGTTTAGCACTGGTATTTTGAATGCTCTGTGGTAAAGGCCTTGTACACACGTTTACTGCTTCAAAACATAAAGCAAAGAAGACAGAGTTAATTATTTGAATATTTTAGTAAAAAACAAACTGATGTTCTAAAAGGTTAACAAACTTTATTCAGCCAGGAGTTGTTGGAACCAAGATATGACCTCAGGTCTTAATGATCACAAAGACTGTCTTCTTCCCATTAGACTATGTTTTAATAGTGGTTCTCAGAAAGCAAAGCCAACTGAAAGTCAGGCATGATTTACAATTTGGCTCAGTAATTATTATATTCTTGGTGCAGACATTTAATTGCTGGTCATCTTTTCAACATCTCAGTTTCTTCACATATAGCATAAGTATTAGTATCTTTTCACGTTTTAAATTAAGATTATGTTCATGTAAATATTTGCTTAAATAGATTATACGATGAATAACATTCATACTGTGAAAGAATAGGAAAGAAAAAAGACTCTCATGAATGAAGAGGAAATAGTACAAACTGTGCTTTCAATATAAATAGTGAAGAAAATAGCCAAATACTGGATTGTCAACTTCACTGAAATTTTATTGTTTCTGCCTTATGATCATTCTCCTGTAAAGGAAAAGAAACAGATTTCAAAGGGAAAATAATTATAATAACACAATCTTTAGTATTTGAAACAGCTTTTCAAGTAAATCATGTAGTGGACCTCTAATCTGCACTTCTTTTTGCAATAATTTCTTATTAGCCTATTTCAATTATTGAAGCTTATGATTTTGTAGGCAGATATCCGAATAGTAGTGAAAGTTATTCAGTCTATACCAGTCATGCCTTCCTCTAAGTAACAAGACATGGGAAAAGGGCAGTTCTTAGGAATTGCTTTTTCAGGCTGATTTGATTGCTACCAGTTTGTAAAGAAATTACCGTCAGTCATTACTATGTAAGGATATTGATTTTTTTTAATTAATTTGCTATGCTGCATTAAATTTTTATTTTTTTCCAGTAATAACTGTATTTTTTACTTTAAAAATGGTTACCTGTGTTTCATATAGTTCATGACTAAATATTCACATACATATTTTGCTTAGATTATGAAAAGAAAGACATTTCCATAGACAAAAGAGAGAAAAATGTCTAAAGAATTTTTCACCATTGAATAACAACATGTTTTTATTAAGTGGGAGATTAGGGCACTTAAAACTGAAATCTTTTTATTTCCTATCTTAAAAGCTCTCATATATGTAGCACACTAATCAAAATATGTAAAAACTGTAAATACTAATTTAAATTATTACAATTTCTTTGATAACATTTTCATCATTATGGCCACAGTAAATTGAAAGGTAATAAAATTGCTTAGTGGATTAAAGTAGTGTCTACATTGCTTGCAAGGAAAATTTGTGCAGACTATTGTAGAATTTTCTACAGAGAATTTTCTCTCCCATCAAGAAAACTCTTTTTTGCTGCCTATGCTTAATTTTAATTTGTTAAAGGAAGATCAGAATCTTTACCTTGGTAATTTCAGGGGAAGGAGGAAGGTTGGGATATGGTGAACTTTGGAAGCAAGGATGTGTTATTTGCTGTTTCAAAATGCTATTTATTAATAGTATCATAGTTTAAAAAGTAACACAATTTTAAAGCCTGAACATGGAAAACATCTTTCTTTTCTCTTGAAGTATACAGAAGCATAATTTTTCAACTTGGGATAAGAAGGCTGATATTACCTCCATATGTATATATATATGTAAACTATATATAGCTTTTTAAAATATATATATATTTAAACTATAGTTTTATATATATAGTTTTAAAACTCTATATATAGTTATATATATATATACACAGTTTTTTCCCAAAAAATGTGTTCAGTGACATTTTTCTTATATAATAGTCACTACGACCTAGAAAGAAGGATGATAAAATAGTAAACATACTAAAATAACTTTTGTCAAAATTGTAACTTTTATCCACAGGGCCTCTATTGCTGAAAAAGGCAAGGGACGCAAACTTGTCTAACTTTGACTTTTACTCAGAGTTAATTTTGTACAACTAGTTGCAAAATAAAACTATTATTTTCATCTCCAATACTGAATCTTCATTTTAAATTAGGAATACAAATTGTTATTAGACAAATGGGAGATGATTATCATAGGTTAAATATTAATAACTTTGTAAGCTATGCATGATGTGTAGCAATTTAGAAATATATCACCAGCAAGTGTTACCTCAATTATTTCACATTGCTGCTTACTTTATTGATTGACTGATTGATTTAGAAATGGGGTCTAACTCCTCTGTCACCCAGGCTGGAGTTCAGTGGCACAATCAGAGCTCACTGCACCCTCCAGGCTCAAGTCATCCTCTCGCCTCAGCCTCCTAAGTATCTGTGACTACAGGTGTGCATCACTATGCCCGGCTACTTTTTTGATTTAACAGAAATTAATATCTGTGCTATTTATAATTATTTGTGGGTTTTATTAAATTTATCTTTGTTGATGTTATATTCATGCTCTTTCTTATGTGTTTTAAATAATGTGGTGCTCTACCCAGACTTCCTATTATTGACCAATACACCCAAGAGCTAGCTTGATCAAAATTGTACTCCTCATTGCTCATTCCTTGCTTCAGAGAACTGGCTCATCCAAAGTTCCACCTATCTCAAGAGATGTCCCACAGCCAATGACTGGTTAATGAGAGATGAAAAGGCCTAACCTCTGTCTCAGCTGTGAATTCTGAAGTGTCATTCCACCTTCAAGTTAGTAGTATGGTATGTGAGGACTAAATTGTAACAACATTGTATGTTATATTTCTCCTCCACCCAATTCTACATGTATCACTTCTTTACTGGTGTATCTCCCCACAGGCTCCCTAATAAACCTTTACATGTAGCCCTCTGTTTCCAGGAAACCCAATCTTAGACAGGCAGAATCAAAAGCTGACCCTGCAAGGCAGACACTACAATGAAATTTTGGAGATAGATCCTTTTCTGGTGGTGATGAGGGCCCCATAACTGGTTAGTGATTGAGTACTGATAGTCCTTGTCAAGCTATAGCAGTGCAGTCGTTAAACTTTCATTGTTGAAAGTGGAAACACTGGCTGATGCAATACCTTTTATATCTAAGAGATATTAAGGAAATGTGAAGTCTAAGAACAATGGAATTTCTGTGTGTTGTTGATTCATTGATGAGAATTAATAATAGGCTAAGCGTAATTAGTCACAAATTCAAGGCAAAATGTTAAAGTTGGAGGGCTTTTTTGGTGGCTACTATAAAACTTTAATCCCCTGTAACCAGTAGGAAAGATAGAATAAAAGATTAGGCTCAGGAGGTAACAGAAAAAGTATCAATCCTTCAGAGAAGGTTGAATTGTCAGCTTCTACAGATTTCCTATGCCAGAATAAGGGCACCGACAAAGAATAAAAGATATCAAAAGACTGGGATGAAAATATTTGAGTAGATACAGTTGAGAGACTTGAATTCTTAGATTCTGCCTTATACACAGGAACTTCAAATCTGTCAGCTCACCCTCATGAAGAGATAATACCTGACCAATAACAAAGGCTAAATTCTAACATCCACAATGAGAAAGTTCTACCCCTTCTAAAGAAGGAGAGGGATTATATGCCAAAAAACCTGTGGAATCAGATATATGGGAACAGTTACCTGGGATATGGGATTTAAAGGACCAGAAAGGATATGTTAACAAGGGACAGTGTTAACATATTTTTAATATGATTCTTAATAAGCAATGACTTGCCTACATTATGTGAATTAGCAATTCCAAAACCATCATGGCAAAGAAGCGGGGATATTACTGTGGCTATATTAATACTACAGAAGGTCAGAACCTCACTGTGTATGAGAGAAGGACTTGCAGGATTGTCTACTAACCAAAGTGATTAGAAATGCTCTGGTAAAAAGGGCTTCAGGAACATGAAGTTCAGTGGTAACCTTCCTCTTTATACTAGAACTTATGATGGAAAAAGCAATACAGAGATTGAAAGGAATGGCAATAATAGGGTTTCAATCAAAGTCAGGAAGCATTGAAAAGACAAAAGCAAGACGCCCAGGCTTTAGGGAGCAGGGAAGTGGTTAACAGAACACAGTGTATCAGAGGAAAGATAGGCAGCAATGATTACATTGCTTATTTTATACACTTACAACAATTCAAGGTTGGATTATCAAGAGAATGAGGGCAATATAGACCATTTTTTTCATCTTTCACCTACTTTTTTTAATTCAGCCTTTTTTCATCTGTGTATTTATTTATGTGTATGTGTCTGTGTGTGTATATATGTACCTACATGTACATGCATGTGTAGTATTGTATTTCCAGCTTCTCTTGGGTATAATTGTCAAGATGTATTTCAGTATTTTGATAAATTATAAATTTTTCACACTAGGTCCCTCATATTCTTTTGTAAGTACAAAAATGTATTTCATGGCCTTGGTAATAAATTATTTTAAATTATCCACAGAGTCCATTAGCATAAATAATTGAGTCTTTGCTGGATATATAATGAGAAATATGGATGGCATGAGTCCAAAATCATACTGGAGTCAGTATCTCTTCCCCGTACTAGTTATTAAAAAGCTTTTTCTTGGACTATCAGCTACTTGTCAGCTCATTTACCTTGTATCAATCCGGAACTCTTACACCTTTCACCAATCAATTCTTTCAGTTTTTCAATCATTCACTTTCAAGCATCTACTATAATCTCAGAAATGTCATAGATATTGGGACCATAATAAGTAGAATACATAATATCTAACTTTTAGCAAATAGAAACAATCAAAATTGTTAGAATTTGAGGGAAATATGGTAATAACATAGAAGAAGAATCATTTACAACTTTTGCTATGGAATTATCTATTGTAGATAGATGTGACTATCAGACTATAAAGAAGGTAATCATTTATCATGTGGAAAATAATGCGGTTAGAAAGATGTATTTCATTCTATTCTATTTTATATTTGTAAGAAAATCTATTTTTAATATAAACAGCATTCAACATACGATGGTTTGACTTATAATTTTTTTAACTTTCTGAAGGTGTAAAAGTAATATGCATTCAGTAGAAATCATACTTTGAGTATTCATACAACCATTTGGTTTTTCACTTTCAATTCAGGATTCAATACATTATATGAGATAGTCAACACTTTGTTATAAAGTAGGCTTTGTATTAGATGATTTTGATCAATTTTAGGCTAATGTACATGTTCTTAGCACATTTACAATAGGCTATGTTATGCTATGATATTCAGTAGGTTAGGTGTATTAAATGCTTTTTTGCCTTAAGATACTTAGTATGGGTTTATCAGGATGTAACCTTCCATAAATCAAAGAGCATCTGTATAGATAGTAACTGAGAAAGTAACATTTAAGCTTTTTATGACCCCCAGACAAATTTATGCACAATAGGGTCTTTCAGCAACTCGTAATTATAGTTGCTAGAAATTCCATACTTCAAATGATTTTTTAAATTGAATATTTTTTCAAATAGACTATAGATACTCTGACACAGTACATAGCACACTGTAAATGTTAGTTACTAAATGAGCCATAAAATGTTTATATTTAGAAAGCATAGAAACAATACTTGAGATAAAATATATTCATGAATTTTCTTGACTCTCTCTTGGAGAGTAAAGAAATATTTATCTTGCTCTCGTTGCTTGGAATTGAATGGAATAGAGTAAATAGAATTTTCTTTACTTGGAATATCAATTAATTTTATCATGCCATATTTTTTAAGAACATATAGATTCTAACTCAATTTTTAACTGATAAAATTAATTTGCTAGCATTGCAGCTAATTGATTTACATTTTAAGACTATTGGACATTAATAAATTTAAAGATTTTCTATTACTACTTTAGGAGCAATATTTAGCCATAAATTTAGCTATAAAACTAAATGTAATTTGAATATTCTTAAAATTCAAACAATGTAGGAGGTGACATAACCACTCATGGGTGCCTATTGACATTGTGGAACTTCCTAATAGTCCTGGACTGCCTACTTCCAAATTTTTTGTTACGTGAGAAAACTAAAAATTAAATAAGCCATCGAGAATATGCATCTTGCTAAAATTATTAATAGATAGAACTTTGAAAATATAGGAGGGAAATTATGTCTTTTTCACAAATGATTAATGTTTTTGATAAAATAACAAATCAGTTACTAATTACGGTTTTGTACAGAAGCATGACCGTACACATAAATTAGTGGGTAAAAGGCACATTGATGGAGAATTAGTGAATTTTAATTGATGAAACTTACTTTGTGGACAATCTGAATGACCTGTATATGTTCTGTTGATATTCATTTGTAACAGTGTGAGTTTCACATGAAGGTTTAATGGAATATGCTGCGTTAGACATTTATGGTACCTTATGGCTGAAGATACTTTTCCAATTAAAATATTGAATAAAATTGATATTCCATTATACAATAGGATCTAATTCCCATTTCTTGATACTATTCCCAACTTGCAACAAAAAATTTGTAAGAAGTCATATAACAAACAAATAGCCAAAAATATGTAAAAGCATAATATCCCAAACTTTTACTTGTAGTCAATCTATTGCAGAAATCTAGAGGAAATTTCCATTATTCATAAGAAAAATGAATGAGTTGGAATGAGAGGCAAATCAGTGCTGCTCAATGTAGAGCAAAGTGATTCACCTAAAAGACAGTAAAAAGAACCTCTTTCTCATATAAAGTGATTTTAGAAACACAACTTTGTGTTACTCAAAAAACTGGCTCAATGAAAAAAATATTAAATACTAAATTACAATTTAGGAAAATAGTATCTATTTAGTAGGTTATCTAATATGCCAATATTCCATGTTTGGCTTAGGAAAACTGTGCAATAAATAAATTCTCTCTGTCATTTGATTTATAAATAGTACATTGTATGCGTGAGTATGGATGTGGGTGTGGGTGTTTTCATCACCTTTTTATACTGTTTTTACAGGATAATAAAAGCAAGAACCTAAAATTTATTTCTGACTAATTACTCCTAAATAACTAATATATTTTAAAAAACAAAGTCATACAAATGAATTAAACAAAGATACTAAATGATACATATACCTTAAAAAAAGTTTATAGTGTTTGAAGGAGGGAAGGTAGAAAAAGGAATGAGGTGCATAACACAATGCTATTTATGTAAATTAATTGTACATGTATAAAAATACTTTATAATTTTTAAGGATATTGAAAATAACATAAATATACTCAAAACATTATAAAGGGGGTTTATGATGAGAACTGGGAAGAAAAATAGGGAATAGCATTAAAAAGAGTGACAAATAAAATTCAAAAGACAGAGTCTTTGATTGGACTGATAGTGATAACAGGCTATCATCTGAGATATTATATATGAATAATTTGATTAATTCAGCTGCATCTGAGAAGCATTAAAAAAGAGGAAAAACATGAACATATAACTTACTTGACAAAGCTGATTTCTAAAAAACTTGTGAAAATATCCTTCATTTGCTTAAAAAGATTATTAGATTTAGTTATTTTTCTATAGAGGTGTAAAATTTAGCTAATATTGGCAAGAGTGTGGTTAAATGGGCAATTATATAAAACAATGGGAACTTAATTTTTGCTATCCTTCTAAAATAATGTTTTCCATATATATTAAGAGTCTTGATAAACTTTATTACCAATAATTCCTATTTTAAACATTTGAACTAAGAAAATATAAATCTTGACAAACTATATATATATAAATTTCCATCTTGAATATTGTTTCAAATGTTAAATTAATGAAAAAATAAGTATATATTAAAAGATAAACAAGGATAAGATAATAATATAATTCATAGTACTTTAAAACTGGAATTTTACTCTATCATTCAATAGTGAATTTTAACAATCATTAAGTGATGTGGAAATATAGTCATACTACTAATTGAGAAAGTGAGACAAAAATAAATTATACAGAGTAGGATTCTAATTTGATTTTGTAAATACATAGGATAAAGAAAAAATGAGTATAATGAGTAGACGTTGGGGTATTATATTGTCCAAACATTTTATAATTAGCATATATTATTTTTATAATTAGAATATTAGATGGCTGAGATCATGGGATAGATTTCATAACCTTAAAATTATGATTAGTAAAGTACACTGATATTGAGAAGTGGAAGAATAGTGTGAAAATACTTTAAAACTACATTACCTTTTTTCCTTCTACACTGGTAATTATTAATATGAAAATTTTCTTCCTGGAAAAAGTCTGTGGAATGTTGTAGGAGGACCAAACAATTAAAATAAAATTCTGGAAAAAAGACATATGGCTCATGAAACATATTTATTGGGAAAGTAAGGTAAAGGAAAAAGATGTTGCAATTATTAGAGGAAATTTTAGTCATGGATTATCGCAAAATTTAAAATGTTTTTCTAGTACTAAAAAAGGCTTCATGGAATTTAGATGATATTGGATAGTCAAATAGCACGGGATACTGAACGCTGTATTGACTATCCTTTAGTATGTGTAACTCTGGGAAGGTAATTGAGGGTGAAGGATCCTCAAGTCCTTTAGGTATAAATTTGGGACAGGAGTATTTACCACCATTGGCTGTGAAGCTGAAAGGAGATGGATGACACAAAGAGGCACTTGGCACTGAGCTTCCCATAGACTAGGTTTTCAAAAACTACTGCATATTTTTTCTGTTTGCTTCCTTAATTATTTCATCTGCTATTAGGAAATCTATGTTATTAGGAATTTTTAACTGTTGATTTTATGAATTTCTTTTGAAGTTGAACAAAGTTTCACTTGCGCATCCAGTCAACTTTCATTTCACTATTTGCTAGGAAATGTGACAAAAAGTCATTTATAAATGACTCATTTATGAATTTGGATATACTTTAAAACATATTCCATGACACTTAGAGTGTATCATTATTTTTTTTTTCATCATGCCCTATTTTGCTTTTACAGTTCCTTAGAAAAATCAGATAGCTAAAGTGTTAACAGAAATAGATTGCTAATACATAGATGGTCTCTTTTTACTTTAATTGCTGCAAGACATTTCAGTTTATAGGTAATAAGTATCTTTAATCTGAATAACACAGCCTTTAACTTGCTAAACTTAAATGCTCAAAAAACGAATGACCTTACGTTTACAAAATCTAAACTGAAGAGAGAAGCTCAAAGCTGAAGCATCCATCTCAAAAATAGCCAAGAAGTCAATTGAATTTCTTTTCCAAAGAAGAACTGAGTCACATTCAGCTATTATGAGTGAATTTTATGTCTGTTCATTCAAGTCAAGGTTTCAAAGAGAATAGTTTACATATTGAAAACACTCAGCTAAAATACATTCATTTGAGAAAATATCAGAAATAGTCCATATTTTTACATGACCTGGTGACCTGTAAGGAAAATATATAATATTTTTGTCCTTAATAAAATTTCTAGCATAAATCACATGCCCAAATACATCATACTCAAAGCTGTTTTTATTTTGTTTTTGTTTATAAATTTGGAGTTGACTAATGTTCACAATTTTATGTTTTCTTTGGTCCGGTCTTCTATATATTTGACATTTTTTAATAACAAGTGATTTGGTGTTTTTACTGGGTTTTATTCAGGCAAAGCGTAACTTTAAAATGAGAAATAGTAAGTATTAAAGAGAATAATTACTTCAAAATCGATCTTAAAAATTGTAAGCGTGAAACAGATGAAGCAGATATAGACAAGCAGCAGTATCTTCTTTGGTTCCATTTGTAGAGTTTAAGTTACTGAACAGCAGCTAATCATTTTGCTTATTTCTTTTCAATGGTTACAATTTTAACAAATACTTTAAGCTTAGGTGGTGAAGGGATAGTAAAAGAACACATAGTCACGTTGTTGGGGCACTGTGCAGGCAGCATGTGGTTATTTGGTAGCCACTTCTGCTTGTGATAACCTGAACCTAAGCATACATTTGATCCTCAAGAGAGTATATTCAATACAAATAGAATAAAATATATATCATACAGAGAAAAAGTAATAATAGAGTATTTTAAGTTTTGAGTACATATTATATGCTGGTCATTTAAATCTCAAAATTACCTTTCACAATATTACACTATTATCCTGATTTCACTGATTAGGAAATATAAGTTTAGAGAGGTTAAAATAGTCACAAATCTATTTGTTTCTTGGGTTGAGATTTGAATCTATAATTTCCTAACTCCACAATAACATACAGTCAAACAAGGAAAAAATTTATTTTCTGAGTTTTCCCCATTCCCCTTTATAATGTTGATTCAGGAAGGTCATTTTAATAAAAATGAACCTTCGATAAATGCCATTCTGAGGTGCAAGAACCTTCCTCACATAGGTAGGTTGTTCTGTCCAGGTTTCAGCTGGCAGGCAGGAGAAAGATAAAGTCAGGACGTTTTACCTGTTCTCTAAAGGATCCTGTCTTACAGTAGTGCACGACATTTACTCTCATATTCCATCAGACAACATGGTCTAGGCACTCAAACTGCAATGAGGTTGGGAGAAGATGCTATCCCACAGGGCATCTCAAGCCCAGTTCAAATTTATCAGTAAGGAAAAAAAGAAAAAAATGGACTTCAGTTGGCAGTGTGTACTCTCTGCCACAAATGGCCTCTAATCCACACAAATCTACCTCTACTGGGAAATTACTTTTTTTTAATCTTAAATTTGTAATTTTGTTTCATCTCGTGTCCTTCCTTTTGATATGAGATTTCTGTGGACCAAAGAGTAATTGTTTTACCTCTAGATCCTTACATTTCTTTCCAGCTAGGTCAAACAGCAACGGCATGTGGTGTTTTCATGTGAATACAGTTATTAAGATGAATCTGAGAACTAAGAGAATAAGAATTAAATCTATCTCAAGACTTGCTGAAATTTCAGGAGCAATTTTAAAGTTTACATCCCCCAGAAAACAGTTTCATAGGATGGAGAAAAATTAGTTTTGTGTAGATTATAGTGGAATGAGAAATTACAATATAACAGAAAGTGAACAAAGTGAAGATCTTTAGTGTTCACATAGATGACATATATAATATATATATGTATACAAGGCACAATAATTCAAAATAACGTTTTTGAGATGCATCCATGCCATTGTTTGTATCAGTAGTTTTTGTTCCTTTTTATTGCCAAGTAGTATTTCCTTACGTGAATATGATCTATTTTTTAAGTCCATTCTTACATTGATGCATATTTGAGTGGTTTCCAGTTTGGAGCTACTATGAACAGATCCTGTGAACATTCTTGTGTAATTCTCTTTGTGTACATATATTTTCATTATTTTAGATAAGTACACAGGAGCAGAATTACTGGGCTATAGGGTAAGTATATTTAGCTTTTTAATAAACTGACTATATCATTTTATTATACACCCACCAGTAATGCATGTGAGTTCTAGTTCCAATTCTGCACCATTTGATATTGTGTGTGTGTGTATGTGTAATTTTTAGCAATTTTAGAGGGCGTTAAAGAGTATTTTCTTATTTCAAAATGATGTCGAACAATATCAAGTACTTATAGGGCATTTGTATATTTTATTTTATTGTTTCTGTTGCTTGTTAGTATTTAAATAGCTTTTTTATCTATTCATTGTTGGGGGAGTTCTTTATGTATCCTGTACAGGAGTATTTATTATGCATATTTTACTATAGCTTGCATATTCATTTTTAAAAGTATATTTTGAATAGAAATTAATTGGAATGAGGTTTAATTTTTTATTTGTTTTCTTTTATGATGATGTCTAGTTTAAGAAAATTTTGCCAAGGCCAAGGTTGTCAAGATACTTTGCTTTTTTCTGCTAGAAACTTTACAGTTCTAGATATTAGGTTTTGGTTTGTGATCCACCCCAGAGTAATATTCGTGTACAGATAAGTGAAAATTTAGGCAAATAATTTTCCATATAGCTAACCAGATGTCCCAAGGCCATTTGTTCAAAAAGCTTTCCACTTCCATTGAGTTGAATTAGTGCCTTGATTGAAGTATTATATTTACTCAACTAAACATTCGTGAGGTTATTCCTTGTCTCTGTCCCCTTGATTTTGATGTCGATGCTTTCTCTAGTAACATACTGCCTTGATAATGGAAACATTATAATAGTTTTTAAAATAAGTGTTTCAATTTTGTTTTTCTTATTCAATATTGTTTTTGCTATTTGTATTATTTGTTAACAGACCAGGTCTCCCTATGCTGCCCAGGCTGGGCTTAAACTTCTGAGCTTAAGTGATCCTCCTGCCTCAGCCTCTGGGAGTAGCTGGGACAACAGACACACACCAGCGCATTCATCTCTGCTTTTGCTATTCTTCATATTTCGTATTTTCATATAAATTCTAGAATCAGTTTCCATCACTCTGCTGAAATTCCAGTCTCTGCATATTTTCTCACAATAGATTCTTTATGTTTTAATTTTTAATGAGCAAGAATAATATATTTAATATTTTTGGAGCTTATGAAATTTAAGATACCTAATAAATATCCAAATATGATATGCATATGGGCATACTTTTGAGATATTGCAGATTTGGCTCCAGATCACCATAATAAAGAGAACATTACAATAAAGTGAGTTGCATAAATTTCTCATTTCCCAGCGCATGTGAAAGTTATGTTTAAATTATACTGTAGTGTGCTAAGTGTGCAATAGCATTGTGTCTAAAAAATGTACATACCTTAAATAAAAATACTTTAATGCCCAAAAATGCAACCAATCATCTGAGCCTTCAGCAAGTCTTAATATTTTTTGCTCTTAGAGGATCTTGCCTTCATGTTGATGGCTGGTGGGTGGTGTTTGCTGAAGGCTGAAGTGGCTGTGGCAATTTCTTAAAATAAGACAACAATAAGGTTTGCTGCATCAATAGACTGTTCCTTTCATAAAGATTTCTCTGTAGTATGTGATCCTATTTGATATCATTTGACCCACAGGAGAACATAATTATAACATAATTATCATAGTTATTTAAAAGTAGGTTTAAATTCTTCCATAAATTCCAAATAAATTTGGCTCATTTTCAGATATGTTCCCATTGATTGTTAAATCTATCGATCACATAGACAAGGCTTTGCTTCTTAATATACTCATACAATTTTGATCATGTGATGGATATTTTGCGTAAAACAGAATTAAAGATTACGGCAAATTACATTTATTCCCCAAAATGACAAGCATTTTCTTTTCTTTTCTTTTCTTTTTTTGTCAGGGTACGAGTACTGGGAGATAGTTGAGCTGCTTCGAGGGTTTATTGAGCTATAATTATATTCAATTCACTACTGGCTTCAAGTATTTGAAGGAGGGGAATTAAGATTGTCCCTTCAAAAAATATTATGGTCTGATCACTGAAAAGGGTCTAGAGAGCCTTAGATTTTTTACAATTTTTAAATATTATTGTAAATAGAAATTTATAATTGTATGTATTTATAGGGTACAATGTGATGACATGATTCATGTATACAATGTGGAATAATTAAATCAAGCTAATTAACATATCTATCAATGCAAATATATAACATTTTTGTGGTGAGAACATCTGAAATTTTCTCTGTCAGCAATTTTAAAATGTGCAATACACTATTACTAACTATATTCACAATGTTGTACAGTAGATCTCAGAAAAATACTTATACCTCCTGTCTGAGATTTTGTGTCCTTTGACCATCATCTCCCCACAACCCCTTCACAAAGCCTCTGTAACTATCATTCTATTCTCTGCTTCTATGAGTTCAATTGTAGATTTGACACCTAAGTGAAAATGTGGTGTTTGTCTTTCTGTGCCTGGCTTATTTCACCTAGCAAAACGTTCTCCAATTCCATCCATGTTGGGCCGGGCGCGGTGGCTCACGCCTGTAATCCTAGCTCTCTGGGAGGCCGAGGTGGGAGGATTGTTTGAGCTCAGGAGTTCGAGACCAGCCTGAGCAAGAGCGAGACCCCATCTCTACTAAAAATAGAAAGAAATTAATCGGACAACTAAAAATATATAGAAAAAATTAGCTGAGCATGGTGGCGCATGCCTGTAGTCCCAGCTACTCGGGAGGCTGAGGCAGGAGGATCGCGTGAGCCCAGGAGTCTGAGGTTGCTGTGAGCTAGGAT